>OZ023234.1:15847478-16050886 GCA_964006365.1 Trididemnum miniatum | reverse complement strand
ATTTCAAACCAAGTACAACCTGCCGACCCCAACCCCTCTGACCCCAACCCCCCGACTTCACCCCCCCGACCCCAACCCCCCCGACTCCAACCCTCCCGACTCCAACCCCCCCGACTCCACCCCCCCAACTCCAACCCCATCCCCCTGGACCCCACCCCCCCCCCGACTCCAACCCCCCCCGACCCCAACTCCACCCCCCAACTCCAACCCCCCAACTCCAAGCCCCCCAACCCCAAGCCTCGACTCCAACCCCATAACTCCACCCCCCCGACCCCAACCTCCGACTCCAACCCCCCCCGACCCCAACCCCCCTACTCCAACCCCCCCGACCCCCAACCCCCCCGACTCCAACCCTCCCGACTCCAAATCCCCCGCGACTTCAACCCCCCGACTCCACCCCCCCAACTCCAACCCCCCCGACCCCATCCCCCCCCCGACCCCAACCATCCCGAACATAACCCCCCGACTCCCCCCAACTCAAACCCCCCCCGACCCCAACCACCGACTCCAACCCCCCCAACTCCAACCCCCCCGACCCCATCCCCCCGACCCCAATCCCCTTCGACTCCAACCCCCCCCCGACCCCAACCCTCCCGAATATAACCCCCCGACCACAACCCCCCCAACTCCACCCCCCCAACTCCACCCCTCCGACCCCAACCCCCCCGACTCCAACCCCCCCGACTCCAACCCCCCCGACCCCAACCCCTTCAACCCCAACCCCTCCAACTCCACCCGCCCGACTCCAACCCCCCAGATTCCACACCCCCCTGACCCCAACCCCCCCGACTCCACACCCCCCCCCCCCCCCGACTACAACCCCCCACCCCAATCCCCCCGACTCCAACCCTTGGGATGTTCCTAACGCCCTTGTCGTTAGTTCATAAGTTCCTTGTGGTGTTTTCAACTACCTTGTAGTTGGTTTAAAAGTACCTTGTAGTTCCTTGTGGTGTTTTCAAGCGTTTCGTAGATTTAAAAGTACCTTGTAGTTCCTTGTAGTGTTTTCAAGTACCATGTCGTTGGTTTAAAAGTACCTTGCAGTTCCTTGTAGTGTTTTCAGCTACTTTGTGCTTCGTTTGAAAGTATCTTGTAGTTCCTTGTAGTGTTTTCAGCTACTTTGTGCTTCGTTTGAAAGTATCTTGCAGTTCCTTGTAGTACCTTGTAGTTCTTTGCACTGTTTTCAGTACCTTGTAGTTCCTTGCGGTGTTTAGTAGGACCGCACTGACTACTCATCATTGCTAAAGATTCAGCCATTACACAGTGGGGTATAACTCAGTCTATTATAAACATAAGATACAAAAATTGAGAAGTTTCACTTTGAGGTGGTTCAGCTTTAATTAGAGATAAAAAAAAAGAAATCGTTCAGACAAATTGTTTGCTGTGTTTCAATGCAAAGAGTTTTGTTAAAATGAAAATTTTTTTTAGGGGAGGTTAAATTTGGGATAACTAAAATCAAATTTAATGGTTTGGTTCAAGTTAACATAAAAAGAAGTGTTTTTTTTTGTAGTTTCCGCATTAATTTTTTTGAGGGGGGCCTTATTTTTAAAGGGAATTCTTTTTGAGGGGGCCTTATTTTTAAGGAAGTGGCTAAAGTTACGTGACCGTAACATTTGCCTCTTTAGTTTATTTTATTACTTCGTCACGCTCTCGTACAATCAGGGAAGCGTGAAGGGATAATAAAATAAACCAAAGAGACAAATGTTACGGTCACGTAACCTTAGCCTCTGCCTATTTTTAAAGGTGGCAAAGGGGTGGTTCCTATTCGAAAGATCTAAAACTAATTCTAATTATGTAAAATGGTTCAAGTTTACAAAAAGTGTTATTTTTATATGGTTCTAAAACTAAACTAAAAATGATTTAAAATAAAAAAAAAATTTAAAAAAAAATTATAAAAATAATTTACTAACCTAGCCCTGACCTAATCCTAACCTGACCCTAACTCTAACTTAACCCTAACCTAACTCTAACTTAACCCTAACCTAGTCGCTTGTCTACTTAAGTAATTAGTAGGGCGATTCACGGTCAATTAAGTAAGTTTTTTTTTGATGTAAAAAATAACTCTAAAAATGTGGAAACAAAATTTCACGGTCGTAGGATCAGTGTTTATGAAGCTTTAAAGTCAATAAATGTCAATTTTTTGTTTTTTTGGTCAATTTTTTTTATTAGGTCAATTTTTGCTTTATTGCTTTTTTTGCACGTTTCTACTTTATAGCCTACTTAAAAAGAGATGACTTAGATAATTTAGAAATGGAGGTTTGTAACTGTTGGTGGTACCAGGGAGTAGGGCGCGGTGAAAAAATAAAATTTTTGAATTTTGAAAAGTGGTATTTATATTTGTCCCCAAATATGGAGCAAATACCAAGGTTGGCAGTACGGTACGTTACGTTCAAAATTTACGTACCCGTACTTCAAAATTTTAACCGCACCGCACTAACGTAACGTACTTCGAATAAATTCAACAAGCGTACCGTACCGCGTACCGTACCAATGAATGGTACGCTTAAAACGTACCGTACCTAAAATTACGTAGGCCTACCGTAGGCCTACCTAAAAATTACGTACCGTACCGACCGACTACCATTCTTGGATGCACGCCAAATTAGCTAAGTGCTATTGCAATGCCTCTAAATAGGTTAAAGTTTGCAATATGCAACCTGATCGGAAATTGAACCCAATTCAAGTTTTCCAACTACAATACGAACACTCTTGTGGTGTCCTCGAAAGTACCAAGTCGCCAGCGCTGTTCTACCGTATGAATAGAATAAAACATATCGCATCCTACCTTGACTAACGCGGCTATCATCAGTTTAGAAAAGCAATGTCCCAGTCAGGGGCGGATCCAGGGGGGATATGGGGGATGCATCCCCCCACCAGCCATTTTCAACAACGCTTTGGATAAATAAAATTTTTCCATATTTTCGAACTTCTTCATTGCAATCAGCTTTAGTCACCTTAAGCACGCATAATGGAAACTGTGTGCAGTGGCGTAGCAAGGGTATCCTGCGTCCCGGGGCAAACAAAAATTTTGCGCCCCCTGTGCTTTACAATTCTGTGATTGTCTGTACCAGCAGATTTGTCTTGTCTTCGTATATCGGCCGATTGTCTTTTTGCATAGCCACTACTTTAAAAATTTTTTTTTATAAATTTTCTAGATTCATTCAAAAACGCTTCGAATTGGGCTCGCCGTTTTCGACCCTGAGCTCCACTCTCTTTTTTTGGCATAATCTTCCTACCAGTTAAATCGCTAACAATGTGAACTCTAAAAACGCTTATCTGTTTTTAGAAATTAGAGACATTATATTTAACGGTGCGGCAATTTTTCTGAGCCAGAGGCAGGCCGGTGAAAAATTATCACATGCAATCTCTTGAGTATTATCAGAAAACATTGTGGAGAGAGATGCAGAAGGAAATTGGCAGTTTTTGCCAAAATCACATTTTTTGCTCAAATACTGTAGAATAGATCGTCCCAACTGAATGTCAAGGATGCAAAAGACACACTACAAGACCGCCCCCATCCAGGGCTTAAAAGAAGGGGGCTGGGGATTACAGGGAGCAATCTGCCCCGGGCCCATGGGTGTGTAGGAGTCCATGAAATAGCATTTTAGGGGCCCATCATAGAGGTCCCAAAGTAGTGTGGTGAGAGATTCCCTTAGCTGTCGAAGAGCCCCGGATTCCATTTGGAGGCCCCGAATTAAGGTTGAAGACCTTTTTGTTATTTTTGGAGAGGTCACATAGCCGTCAAGGGTCCCCGGTTTCCTTTTGAGGTCACCAAATTTCGGGTAAAAACCTTTTTTTTTTTTTTTCGGAGACCACTAAGCCGTCAAGGGGACCAAGATTCCATTTAAGGGCCGAGAATTGTGGGTGAAGACCTTTCTTTTCTTTTTTGGAGACGACAACATCCCAATGGTCGGCTAGGGACCCTCACTGGAGAAAGTTGCCCACATCAAACTGCAAAGCTTTTTTACTCAAAATCTCAACAAGAAGTTTGACCGTCGAGCTGAAAAAAGGCTATCCAGAAAACGGAGTTGCATTTCATATAGGGCAATCAAGCGCTCAGCTGCAATTTTATCCTACGATACTGCAATTCTTTCACATTTGTAACTAAATTATCTCTGCAGCAGCAACGGGGCTGCGCTTCGCAACCCCTAAATTGCCAGATTTTTCCCTATTTTCTCATTCTGTGATTGCTGTCAAATATTCAAAATATCCGCATTGGAAATCACAGTCTACACACCAATCACGGAAGCAAAACAACACAAACTACAAAACAGAACACTCAGAAAAGGCCATTGAGGCAAAGGTTCAGTTTCGTTAATGTTTCGATCGACACTTGTCCGCTGTATTATGGTATTATCAGAAACGGCTTATTGGTTAAAAAAGTTTAGGATCACTGTGGTATAGGTTTAGCACAGTATTACAGCGAGCGACTATACGCGTTTCTTAATCGGCTTACCAACAATCTTTAGCATCCATCTAACGCTAAAATAATGAAAATCTAATACTGTAGATACCTATCGCTTCTTTACTTTTCTAGTGGAGTTCTATTTCCTTCTGTTTTATTGCTGGAAAGTCGAATAACTATGTACGCGCAGTTTCGAACCTCTTTGTGATGTCATAATAAAGTAAAGGGGCGATTTGTGATCGGGTGTAAAGAGTGATTTCACTTCTCTGCCAAAAGCATACAGGTGTCAGATGCATTGCAGTAAATTGATCGTTTTAAAATTTAAAAGATTACGTCGACCTGAAGTGTATAAAATCACTGTTTTGTGCGCCCCTTTGGTGCGTGATTTGTGGTCGGAAGTAAGGCGTGATTTGAATCCTTTGCGAACAGCATACATTACAATACGGTAATCCACGAAGTAGTTTTTAAAATCTGTATGAATACGTCAAAAAAAGAGTATAAAAAGAACTTCTTGGTACGCCCCTAGGTGGTGCGCCCCCGGGCGCGTGCTCCCTCTTGCCCCATCGCTACGCCACTGTCGTTTTTCCCCGTGTCCCGTTTTGCCCCACCTTCCCCTACGGTGCGTACCAGTCTACTACTATCAGACGATGTCTGCCGCCGGTGCAATCTTGCTTGTGAGTTGTGACCGGCTTTTTACCCTTGTAGTGAAATTTTTGCACGCCCCATTTTGGCGCCCCTGTACCTTGGCGCCCGGGGACATATGTATCCCACTGCCCCCCCGACGCTACGCCTCTGACTGTGTGTAGCCCACAAAATGCATCATATTTGGTGAAGCACTCAAAAGCCTAGGGGCCAAAATTATGAACTAACTTTGCCTGAAAATTGTACAAAAAGCGCTAAAATAACCATTGCAGTATGTAAATTTTTAAAATTTTTTCGGGGGAGCATGCCCCCGGTCTCCCCAAGAGTCGTTTTTGTTATTTAAGTTGATTAAAATTAACTCTGCCGGAAAAAAAACTACGCTTGAAAAGTGACGAAATTTTTGTGCCCTTCCCTGAAAAAAATTCTGAATACGCCCCTGACACGAAACATTTTTAGAGGGCTTATGTACGGCCGTTTCCAAATCTAAACGTCTTAGTATTTAGTTAACATTTAACCTAATTTAAAACCACATCCCCCACCACCAAAACTTTCTGGATCCGCCCCAGGTCCCAGTCACACTGATCGATACAATTCATGTGGGCGATCGGAACCGCAGCTAGCTCCTACGTTTTGTAAAAGCTGCGTAAACATTAGCCGAGTTTTTCTTTTTTTTAATTGCTTTCCAAATACTGTAGGTTACGACAGAAAATAATGCTGCTCGGTGACAGTAGAACGTTATGAACAAGTCCAAACTTGTCCACTGAAATGCGCATTGCGTAAAATTTCTCTTATAAGCCTATTGATAGTCTGCACTCTGCACCCTACCGAGCTCTGTTTCAAAGAAGCCAGGACTACTAAAGGGACGTCAGAAGACCAAAAGAGACTTCTCCAATGACTTACCGGTAGCATCTTTTGTTGTGCTCATAAATCCTCTCTCAATTCAAATTCACAGTGGATGCATACCATGTATAATTGCGACCTGTTATTCTGAATTTGTAATGCTGCATATTAATATTCTAAATGAAAAATGCTCTGTGTTGTGCTAGGCCCCACAGGAGTTTTCTGTGCACTGACTGCTGGCCACAACAATTTGTATATAAGTTTAACTTAAAAGTTTTGCAAGAGCATCAACCTTTTTTTGTCACAACCATTTTTTTTTATAATTATTAATTAGTTTTCAGAGACAATGTAATTGTATCATTTAAAAATTGTATAATTGCATGCTTACGTGTTTTAATTCCTGCTTTACCTCGTCGGTTACTTTCATTTAATTTTTGTAAGTCCGTAGTTTCAAGATTACCGCCAGGACTGATGGTGTACCACACATGCATAGGCGTAGCCAGGGGTGGGGGGCCAAAAGGGCCATGGCCCCCCCAAAATTTCTGACTTTTGTAGCTGACCTTTTAATAATTTTGTGGCATTCACGAGCAGTTTGCAATTACTAGGCCTATTGAGCTGATCACAGACGCATGTTTATATTGCCGGTACGCTGGTGGCTCGCTCATTTCTGGCTTACCACCCATTGCCATTGTTATGTCACAGGGGAGTTAGTTTTGAATGTGTGTGGTCACTTGTTTCCGCTCGTGAAAAGACACAACATATTTTTGTGTGCGTAGTTAGTGCGTTGCATCCGTTTAAGTCAGTTTACGTTGATTGAGGTTTGTAGCCTAGTTTAGCTCCCTGGTTTCGAATTTTAAACGTTTAGCTACTACGCAGTTTTTTTTTACTTTTAAAAACCGCAATCTTCTTAGATGGCAAAACCTAAACTAGCAAGATTAGACAGCTTTTTTTCTCCGAGAAGCCAAGATGTACAGCCCTCATCAACATCAAGCAGGCCCATGTCTACTGAGGAAACACCAAATACACCTGTTAGAACTGACACCTCTGATCACGGGCAACAGCAAACATATGAAATAGGTATAACCAACGATCTAGGGTTTGTCCTTAAGCATCATTCACAGCTTACAGATGCTGAGAGATACAGACTTTTAACTTCCGATGGTCCAAAAAAACGTGGCGCTTCTTGATACCGTTAGACAAAGTCGTCGCAAGTTTCTGAAAGCATGGCTTGAGGATGACAGGTTTTCCAGTTGGTTAGTCTACACTCAACTCTCTGGTGGAGGTGGTTTATGCAAGATATGCATTGTAATGCAAGCACGTCTAAAGCATGGCAATATCGGCAATGCTGCTTTTGTCAAAAAACCATGCATTGACTTCAAGAAATTTATTGAGAAAGCTGTTGACCACCGAGATGTTGGTTACCACAGAGAAGCAACTACTGCTGCGAAAAACTTTATCATAAGTATGGAAAGTGGCCACAATGTGTGTGCGAGCTTGGAGACAGCATATGCTACACAAATGAGAGAAAACAGAAAGATAATTACCTCTATTGTTAAGACTGTGATATTCTGTGCCTCAAACAACACCCCTTTGCGCGGTCATTCCGAAGATAAAGGGAATTTCATGAAGCTTCTTCAATTTCGCATTGACGCCGGGAATGAACAATTAAAGAAACATTTTGCTCGAATGGTCAGCAACGCCAAATATACAAGTCCAAAGTTCCAGAATGAGATTCTCGCGATAGCCAGCAATATGATAGTGCAAGAGATTGTCACAGAAGCCAACCAATCTTTTGTGTCAGTGATAGCTGACGAGTCGTGCGATATTTCTGGTAAAGAACAGCTCAGTATTGTTTTGAGATACATGATTGGCAGCAAAGTCCACGAGAGCTTTACAGAATTTGTTGAAATGGATTCAGTTTCAGCAGAATCAATTTCATCAAGTATTTTGGCCCACCTATCTAAAATAGGAGTGGATTTCCAAAAACTTGCTGGGCAATTAGGATATGATGGTGCGTCAACAATGGCAGGTCACTTGAGTGGTGTACAAAAACGCTTTCGCGATAAGTACCCTCCCGCAATATTTGTGCACTGTGCTTCTCACTGTTTAAATTTGGTCATCAATGACCAAAGTAAGGTTCCAATCATCAGAAACACCGGTGATGTTACTAGGGAGACTATACATTTCTTCAGAGAGAGTCGCAAAAGACGTGCAAGCTTGGGAATTAACATTCTTTTGTTCTCGCCTAAATCTTGAAAGTGGAGAACAATTATTCTAAACGACTCATCTCGGAAGCTTGGTTCATCAATGCCCATCCTGAGGTTATGAACAGGTCTGATGGCGACAGTCTCCCAAATGTTTATCGTTCATTGGCTAAATAATTTTAATGCAATTTAATCACTGTAGTTTACATACTGGTTTTTACGTATAACACATAACAATTTGATGATTATTCACGCATTTCGCTTTTTTGTGACGCAATAGTTAATCGGGTTGATACAATTTACACTTCGTAACTTTTTAATCAGTTCAGTTAAACCAGTGCTACTACGTTTTACTGTTCTCGACCTGGGTTGATTTCCTTCCCAAGTCACTGTATTTTCTGATGAAGCTTGGCGTTCATTGCCAAGCGAAACGTCAAAAATAAAAATTGGAGAGTAGATTTTTCTGTCTCCGTTTTTACCGTACCGGAAGAACAAGCAGCGCAGAACTTGAGTTAGCCTAGCTAGCCTAGACTACGATGCCCGGTATACAAGTCCAACAAAATCTTCCCCACTATGCAGTGTTTAAAGCATTCGAATCTTCAAATGTTACTTCAAGCGCATACTTGATGCTCTTGGTTTTTTGATGAGCAATGGCAGCAGTGAGACAAGAGCAAAAGAGTTTTCTTTGAAATCTGCTCTGGAGAAGTCTGGTGTGACTTACACTGTGTGTTTAATGGCGCGATATTCATCATTTATAGAATCATCAGCGCGTAAGCTTCAGACTGTTGGAGTCAGTGCGCTATCTGTGAAGAGTCATATTTCTTCTCTTCAGAGCGTTGTCAGTCAAGAACGCACAGACTTGAACATTGCGTCAAAAATTTATGAAGAAGCTTGTGAAATAACTGGGGTGAAGGCGCTGACAAGGCCCAGAGTAGTCGAGATACAAGCTTATCGTGATAACGATAAGTATTTTCATCGTGCCATATATCTCCCGTATGTCGACGGCCTAAGTTGCTCTCTTCGGGAAAGATTTAGCGACAATCTTTCGTTTTTTGCTTTATTGTAACTCCTTCCTCTAAACAAGCCAACCCAAATCGATGAGATCGAGCGCTCGTATTCATTGAATAATTTTGAAAGCGAAGTGAGGCTGTGGAGATCTTTTTTTAGCCCTGAAGTCAAACACGAATGTTTGCTGGAGCTTTTTATGAGTACTCAAGATTAGCCAAGCGTGCGCAGCGCAATCCAATTCATGGCGTTACCTTCAACAACTGTTGAAGCTGAGCGGTCTTTTTCGTGTATGAAACGAGTGAAGACATGGTTGCGTTCAACAATAACTTTCGATCGACTCTCACATTTGTGTGTGCTTCACTGCCATAGCGCAAGGATTAACAACACCGAGAAGATCAATCGAGTTGTAACGGATGTAGTTGGTGGGAAGCGACGAATGGACTTTTAATCGTAGTGGTGCCATACTGCCTTTTGTTATGCGTTGTAAATATTTGTTATGTTAGTATTACAAATCCAACACCTTGTGTTTCTGTTCCACCACTATTCGAACGTATCACAGCCACAGACCCCGGCACTACACTAACGCCTGCCCAGAGTATTGCAGGAGTCAGAGCCAAACGTTCAGTGCCTTCATTTCGTCTGACAACTCACCTAGACCGCGAGGAAATGAATAGAAAAACATGGGGGCAGCATGCCGTGGTTGGATAAATTAATGTTCCAAACAAAATACTACTGATGTGCGAAGATACTACTGATGTGCTAAAGGAAAAAATCTAGCCGGTGCTATAAAACCAATCGAATCACAACAGAGTCAAAGCATTTTGTCAGCTCCATCATCGCTAAAATCGTTTTACATTAGTCCTACAACTGAAGATGAAGTTGCTGCTTTGATTAGTTCGTTATCTAACAAAAAAGCTAAAAGAGTGGGAGATATTGATACCTTCTACGTAAAAATTAGTAAACACATTATCTCTCCGCTACTCTGCAAACTCTTCAACCTCGCAATAACTCAGGGTATATATCCGAATGCGTTAAAGCTTGCGGAAGTAATACCAATCTACAAAAAAGGAGACGTAAATAATATTAACAATTATCGGCCTATTTCAATCATCTCCCAATTCAATAAAATATTTGAAAAATTAATCAGCTCTAGACTGACGCAATTCCTTGAAAAATTTAATTTGCTCAGTGATCATCAATTTGGCTTTAGAAAAAAATACTCTACAGCTTATGCCATAAACAATATATATGATAAGATAATCAAAAATATTGATAAAGACCAGTTCAGTTGCTCTCTTTTTCTTGACTTGTCGAAAGCCTTTGATACTGTTGATCACAACATTTTACTATTTAAAATGAACAAATACTTTGGGATTCGTGGAATTGCATTGGATCTTTTCGCAAGTTATTTAAATAACAGACGAAAATACACTAAAATTTATACCGCTAAATCAGAAGAGAAAACAATAACTTGTGGTGTTCCTCAGAGATCATGCCTAGGCCCTACTTTGTTCCTAATGTATATCAATGATCTTCCTTTAGCCTCCGATTTTGGCGTCACAATATTTGCCGACGACACTTTTTTATTGCTAGCTGATAGCAATCTAAACAACTTGGAAAATCGAGTAAACCATCAACTGCACAAAATTGATTATTGGCTTCGCAAAAACAAACTATCGCTAAATTATGTAAAAACAAACTACATGATCATCAATAAGCAACCAAGAACCAAAGTACATTGTGAATTTAACCTGCATATAAATGACTATACTATTTCTAGAGTGAATAAAGTTAAATATCTGGGCGTATTACTTGATGACGACCTCACTTGGTCTTCGCACATCAGTCATTTGTCCTTGCAACTGGCGCGTTATTCTGGATTATTTTATAAACTACGACCATTTGCTTCTAAGGAAACCCTGAGTATGCTCTACTATAGTTTAGTTTATTCACGAATACATTATGGAATTAGCGCCTGGGGTACAGCCTCTGAAGTCAAACTAAAACAACTTCGAGTTAGACTCAACACAATCTTGAGAATTATTGGTAAAAAAGATTACAACACCCCCATAACCGAGTTATATCAGCATCTAAATTTCTTAGTTCTAGATGATATCTACAAATTAGAATTGGCCAAAATTATGTATCTATTACATCACAATGATCTTCCACCAGTTCTGAACAATTCTTTTACAAAATTGAAATCCATACACTAGAGATGAACAATGTAGAACACCGAATCCGGTGGATTCGAATCCGTGCGGATTCGAATCCAAAACCACCCAAAAAACCGAATAATGAGATTCGGTTTACAATTAGCAAAGAACGATATCATCTCTGCCATTTTGAAACCATTGCAAAATCCGTGCGGTCCTGATTCGCTACAGCAAGTGCAACCGGCAGCAGTCATGCACTGATCACTAGGGCAATTTTGTGTCATAAAAGTTATATATTTTTTAGAAGGTCTGTTTTTTATGAAGCACCCAAAATATCAATCGAAACTTCGGTAGGACGTTCGATAACGAAGTTAAAAAGTCATATTTTACACCATAAGTCATAAAGTATATTTCCGGTCATAAAAGTCACAAATTTAAACATTGTTCCGAAATTCAGTAGGATATTCATGGTGCGAAGACGGAAACTGGTCTGACTATCTCCATTATTGTTATGACTCTATGACGCCATAGATGCACAGTGACGCACTTCTATTCAAAAGAAAACGCACACACTTTCATGCATACACGCGTTGCTGATGTCAACTTGCCGCATGTACTGCACGTGGTACCTGAGAAGTAAAAGTAACATGATTTTTGTGCTAATTTTGATTGATAGATGTCGGCTTCAGTTGAAGAAAAAGATTTATCTAGGCAAAAACGTCACGTAGTGGATATAAAAAACACATTTTCGTTACTATTGTTGAGTGTTCTGGATTCGGTTCTGGATTCGATTTGGCGTACCGGTATTGTTCTAGAACGTTAGAACGTGAAACTGTTCTAGATTGCCCATCCCTACCATACACTCTCACGATACTAGACAACTTGATAAAAACGTTTATTTTCTGCCTCGTGTTAACAAATCTTTCGCTAAAAATCTTCTAGCATTTAGAGGCACGAAAATTTGGAGCACCATAGATCCCACAATTAAGAGCATGCCCTGGGTTTCCTTCAAAAAGAAATTGATAACTATAATTGTTAACTGTTTTCTGACTTGATCTGATAACCACACACCGACCTAGCAACCCAAATGTCTTTCGCTTTGCCTTTTCCCCCTGAACTCTTTTGGTTTTTGTAGTTTTTTGTCGTTTTCATTATCGTTTGTTGTTATTGCGTATTTCATAGTATCATTTAATTGAAAGCCTCTATGCCCTACATCGTATCATGTAAATTTTCATGTTTTTCGTGCTGCGCATGTTAGGAAGCATCTGACTGGAAAACCTAACGGTTGCTCGGTGCTTCCTAGCCTTCACACAATGTTTTGAATTTTTTTTTTTCCTTATTGAATGTTGTGCTCTATTTTCGTTGTCACCTGTGCAGGCAAATAAAGAATACTACTACTACTACCCGCTAAAATTTCAAATATTTGGTCCCCCCCAAATTTTTGGCTGGCTACGCCACTGCAAACATCATCAATTCTGTACCGCTGTTATATATAATTAATCATTCAGTGTTTTTGTCCCATTGGTCCCTGATCTTCTGTACTTCAGGTGGCAGCGACCTAAATGAGCTTTGCTCCTTCGCCGTCTCCAATGTGCATATTTCCGAGGCTACAGAGTGTAATGTTACCGTTTACGTATGTTTTGTTTTTGGAAATCTTGTACATCAATAAAACCTTTGTTCTTTTTGTTCACAAAATTTCACAATACCAAATTACGTACCGTACCACATGGTACCAGCATGATACATTTACCAAAATTTCACAATACCAAATTACGTACCGTACCACATGGTACGATACGTAAGGTACGTTTAATACGCATATTTATAACACGTACCAACTTTTCGTACCCGTACCTTAGCAATAATTAAGTACCGTTCAAGTGTACCGTACTAATTGCCGAAAAATGGAGCGTACCGTACCGTACTTGCGTACCGTACCGTACTGCCATCCTTGGCAAATACCGTTGGCGTTGGAACTACTTTAGGTTGGTGCACCCTCTAGTGGCCGTGCACATCTGCCAAACGATAAAAAATTGCCAATTTGGCCATGTCTTGAAAACCAGCTGAGCTAGAAAGCTGGATTTGGGCTCAAAAGATGCAGAGCTAGCACTTTACTATCTGCTCTAAGAGGAACTTTCTTTCTAAACTAACCAGAAAAAAGTTTTAGGCAAAAAACAGCTTTTTTGATGAAAATTATGCATTTGTGCCTATGCAGTACTGGTAGTCCATCTTTGCAGTTGGTAAGACTTCCAAGAGTTAAAATAATTACCTAGTTAGTTTTAGTTGGTCTAATTTATTACCTGGTGCTAGTAATATTTGCGTGCAGCTATGCATATGTAGAATGTGGATGTAGCATTTGACAAATATCCATGCATTACATGTACCGAAATAGAAGTAGACATATGTAAGCACATAACTCAATACTCAATAGAAGTGGACATATGTAAGCACATCACATAACACGTAACATAACAGTACTGTGCTTGAATGATATCAATATAATTCTCACTATAGCCAACCTACAACCCTAGGTTGTCAATGCTCACTATAGTCAACCTACAACCCTAGGTCAGAAGGTTGTCAATGCTGATGTCCAAAGGCTTTATTTGGGAAGGAATGTCATTGGTATATCAGTATAGTATATACCAGAGGTGGGCAAAACAGGCCCGCGGGCTGGATGCGGCCCGCGAGACGATTTTATGCGGCCCGCCGGCAGTTACAAAAAAATGAATAGGTCAACTGAGGATGCAAAAACTTTTTCTTTTGCTCCTCATCTATATTTTCGGCGAACACAAGACATCCAGTGGAAAACAGGTTATGCGAGGATATAAAGACCTCTTTTGCTCTTCACGACGTCGAAAGAAGTGAAGACCTTTTTTTTTTTTAGTCTTCACTTGATTTTGGGCGGTAATTTGGACGACAAAAATTGCGGCCCCTTCAAATTACTGGGCACGCTTCTGGTTATCTAATAATTCGGCCCGGGAAGGACTTGGTCTTCCCACATGTGGCCCGTTGGCTGAAATAATTGCCCACCCCTGGTATATACCCTTGGATTTATATCAGCAGTGGTACCCTAGTTAAGTTGTAGCAGATTGGTATTCGAATTCTGGCAGCAATAGGCTTACCACAACTTTAACAGCTCAGATGGCCGAGTGGTATAGAGCGTCTGTCTCTTGAGCTGTTGACTCAAGTTTGATTCCGAGTCGGGTCAAACCAATGACTTTAAAATTGGTATTCACAGTTTCCCTGCTTGACGTTCAGCATTAAAGGGACAGTGTGGAGGATAAGCTGGCAAGTTTACTTGTTGTGCCGTTGGGAAAAGGCACTTAGCGGGATTCCCCCATCTTGGTGTGGTAGACAGATGGCTGGCAACTCCTAAGCCAGCTCGTATAGCGCTTTGATCGCTTACTTATGATAGGAAGATAAATATGCAACTAACTAACATACTGCATACCGGTACCATTAGACTATTGGTGTGCAGAAGTCAGAACTATTACAGCTGTTACAGTGTTATGTGTGGCAGAATTTGGGCAGTGCTGTTTATTCTCGGTTTCTCTAATTATGGAATAGTATGGTATAGTATGGAATAGTATGCCATACTATTCCATAAATAGAGAACATTCGAATTATCAGATTATGGAATAATATGGAATAGTATGGTATAGTATGGAATAGTATGGAATAGTATGGAATAGTATGGAATAGTATGGTATAGTATGGTATAGTACGGTATGGTATAGTATGGAATAGTATGGAATAGTACGGAATAGTAAGTAAAGCACTGTGGTATAGTATAGCAGAAATGGGTGATAGGACGTTTGGGGCACTAGAGTAAAGGGGCCCATATAAAGAGTCAAATTGAGGGTGAATGGCCCTCAGAGTTAAATGTGCCTCAGGCCTAAATTAGGGCAAAAGGAGTCAAAGGTCCTCAGGACAGGATGGTTGAAGCAATAAATAGGATGTTAATTTAGGCCTAGGAATAGGATGTTAATTTAGATACACACCAGCAACCAGTGATGGGCACGATAAACCATTCTGTACTAAAGCAATAACGATAATCGATAACTTCAAAAAAGCCCAGGGCGATACCGATAATCGATAAATTTCAATTTTTTAAAGCGATATCGATAATCGATAAATTATCGCCGATAAATTTTTCCGATAAATGTTGCGGTAAATTTTCGATGTGTTTGACGAAGTTTTTTTTTGTAAGTCGAATTGCAAAAATGTTTTTTCTAAATTTTTCAAGAAAAGAGAGCAGTTCACGGACTCTGCCGTGAAATTAAGCCAAACGAAGAAATAATTTTTAAAAATTACAACAAGTCTTAATGGACACCGTGTTTTTTCCAAGGCGCCAACTCACTAACTTTGAAGTTTAAACTCTGCGTGCATAAAAAATCGTTTATCTCGATAATTTATCGGCGATAACAAAATATTCAACAAAAGCGATAACGGTAATCGATAAATCCAAACTATTTTGAGCGATAACGATAATCGATAAAAAGTTATCGCCGATAAATTATCGCGATAAATGCCCATCTCTGCCAGCAACCTACCCATTACCAGCAGTCTAGACTATCTAACCGATAAAATCTCATAGCAGCCTTGATCCAGGCTATGGGTAAGGGCTAAGGGCCATTCACCCTCAATTTGACTCTTTATATGGGCCCCTTTACTCTAGTGCCCCAAACGTCCTATCACCCATTTCTGCTATACTATACCACAGTGCCTTACTTACTATTCCATACTATGCCATACTATTCCATACTATACCATACTATTCCATACTATACCATACTATTCCATACTATTCCATAAATAGAGACACCCGTTTATTCTTCCCTACTGTCAACCTGACTATTTATCAGTAAGCCTTTTCAGGGCTCTTCGTCTTAAACCGTTTGATATTACAATAGATGGTTTACTTTAAAAGCTTTCTGGAATTCCCCAAATATCATGCTCTCACCCTAACCCAGGGGTTTCCAAGTTTCCAACCGTGGCCCTCGGCTCCTAAAAGGGGCCACAAGTGTAAGAATAAGTACATTTTTATCTTGAATAATTGGTTGGTGGTACAGAACTTGAGATAGCTTTGAAAAAAGCTGTTTTCGCATTAGGCTTCAAGAAACCCTCTGTCATAACTCTTTGAGAGCTTTGAGAAAAGCTGTTGTCCCAGTAACTCTTTTTGAGTAGCTTTGAAAAAAGCTGTTGTCCCAGAAGCTTTTCGTGACGCACTCTTCAGTGGGTAATCGCATCAAAGTGGAAACAAGAAAGCAAAATCTGGCGATTCATGTAACTATGAAAAACACTCAATATTTTTTTCTCAATTTTCACATGAAAAACACTCAATTTAGCTCACTTTTTTATTGAAAATGGGGATGCAGTAAGTGCAGTCACTATAGGCTAATAGATACCAGTAATGCAAAATTATTTTTGCAGCTTCTGTCTGAAAGCAGAAGCTTGGCTAAAATAAGTGAAAGAAGGCTGCAATCATTAGGTTGCCAGTAACTTCGCCACATGGTAACTTCGCCACAGTAACTTTGCCACATGGTAACTTCGCCACACTTTCATACATCAAAAATTTACATTGCCTACACCGAAACAAGACTGTAAATTCCCGGTTGCCGTAAAAATTTTATCGGGCTTTTCGAGTCAACTTTATTAAGGTAACATCGTCACATGGTAACTTCACCACATAAATGAAACGTGGGGTAAGATGTGGGGAGAGGTGTGGTAGAGTGCATGGAGTGAATAAGGAAGTGTGTTGGGGTGTAGGGGGAGGTCAGGGGAGCTGTGGGAAGAAATATGGGGGGTGTGGGAGAGATGTAGGGAAATGTGTTGGGGTGTGGGGGGAGGTAAGGAAAGATGTGTGGGGAGGTTGTGGGAGAGTGTATGGGGTGAGTGGGGAAGTGTGTAGGCGTGTGGGGAAAGGATGTGGGGAGGGGAATGGGGGAGATGTAGGGAAATGTATTGAGGTATGGGGCCCCAACACACTTTTTATTCCCACATCTTCTCCCTACCCTCACCTTTCCATGCATTTCCTCTTACCTCCCCCACACTCCATCACACTTTCCTACACCTCCTCTCATACCTCTTCCGACATCTCCCCCCACACCCCAACACATTTTCCTACTATCCCTACATCACCCTTCACTTTCTCAAAGTGTGGCAAAGTTACCATGTGACGAAGTTTCTGTGGCGAAGTTACTGTGGCGAAGTTACCATGTGGCGAAGTTACTGGCAACCAATCATTATTAGTTTGTAAAATTATAGACTGAAAGTTAGGTTTTTGCACTTTATTAGGTTGCCAGTAACTTCGCCACAGTAACTTCGCCACATGGTAACTTTGTCACACTTTCATACATCAAAAATTTACATTGCCTACACCAAAACAAGACTTTAAATTCCTGGTTGTTGTAAAAAATTTTATCGGGCTTTTCCAGTTAAATTTATTAAGGTAACTTCGCCACATAATCGAAACTGTGAAGGAAGATGTGGGTAGTCTGTTAGTGTGTCAGTGGGGAAGATGGGGTTAGTCTGTTAGTGGGGAAGTGTGTTGGGGTGTGGGGGGAGGCAAGGAAAGATGTGTGGAGAGTGGAGAAGTATGGGGAGGGGTGTGGGAAAGTGTAGCGGTATAGGGTGAGTGGAGAAGTGTGTTGGCTTGTAGGGAAAGGTGAGGTGAGGGAGATGTGGGTAAGTGTTGGGGCCCCACACCCTAACCCACTTCCCTAGACCTCCCCCATTCCTCTGCCCACATCCTTTACCCACATCTCCTCTTACCTCCCCCGCACCCCAACACACATTCCTACACCTCTTATACCTCTTTCCACATCTCACCCAAAGTTGGATTGAAGATTTAGCATCGAAAGATCAAAATTTAATTACTGGCAAGAAACTGCAGCTTGGTGCAAAATCAGTACATTTTGCATCAAGATTTGAATGATTTTGCATCAAGCTGCAGTTTGTTGGCAGCAATTCAATTTCTGTACTCTAGCAAGATTTCCGTCTTTCCAACACTTTTCTCTTTGAGCAAGATTTCCTCCGCTTTGCAACATTATACCGTAGGGAGACCTGGGTAATATGAACCAGGAAAATTTGCACTGCCCTCAAACGTTCCCTAATCAATGTAAAGCTTTGAAAATTTCAGGTTACATAGTCACCAACATTAGCCTTAAAATGCCACAAATGGGATTGCTTAACTTTTCTATTCATTTATTTACTGCATTTTTTCTTAAAAAATTACCTGGGGCATTATGAACCAGTTTCGAAATTGACTTCACATTACTTAATTAATCATATGTAGAGACAAACTACTGGCATGCAATGCTATAAAATGAATGTATTAGCATTTTTAACAGTATATTGTCATTTGCTGTGTACAAAAATATATAAGCATTCACACTTATATAAAAACTGTTCAGGTTCGCAGCTGTCCACTATGCTACTTCATGCTCAGTGTCAAAAGCACATTCAAATTTAACTGAGCCAAACGCTCTGGCTATTTCTCCAGTGAATATCGGTACTGGATCAGGGAGCATCCGCACAATTTGGCTTTTTTCAATATATTTGACATCTCCAGTAACCAATTGGTTCATAATGCCCCGACTGAAATGATCATATATAAATTATTTTGCAACAAAATTTTAGGCAAACACTATCAAAAATCGATCTGCAGTTGTTTGTCCTGACCATGTCTTATCCATAAACGAAAATGTGGACTTTCAGAATATCTCTTAAAAAAATGCCAGTCATTCTAAAACGAAAACCTAAACTTACTTTTAACCTCCAAAATCACATTTTGACTGATTTACTGAAAAAGAAGAATAGCCGACCTCAACTTTTAGCATCAAAGACAAGCTGATAGTCATGTGACCTAACTGTGCACATCTGGTCTCAAGATTGCCAATAAGGTTTGAAATAATGCTTTGGTTCATAATGCCCCGGTTTCCCCTACGTCTTTTCTTCAGTCTTACTTCCATATATTTCAGCAATAATTCTGTTTTCCATCTTTTCCTGTTTTCATCTTTCAGCAAGATGCCCTTTTAACATTTCCGTCCTTCAGCAAGATTTTTTCGTCTTTTCCTGTTTCTGTATTTTATCCAGATTTCTGCCATTTCCGTCTTTTCCGACATTTCCGCCTTTTAGTTTAGCACTTTTCCGTACTTTCCCTATTTTAGCAAGATTTTCGTATTTTTTGTTTTTACCTATTATAGTAATGTTCGTCTACGAGTTGAATTTTAGTAGTCCAGCAGCCCACTGGATTTCTAAGTCATAATTAAATTTTTACGTCATTTGTAAATGAGCTTCTTTTTCTTTTTTTGCGTTTTTGTTGCTTATTTTTCTCTGGACCAAGCAGATCGTTTTTTTTTATGCCTGATACAAATAAATAAAGATAAAAATATAATCACTTTCAGGGTTGGAAATGAAAATCATGGTTGTCGTCACTATCACTGTTCCCTCTAAGTTTTCAGCAAGAGCGAATTTGCCTAAATAAAAATTTTAATAAAAAATTGGGCCCTAGGATTTGGGGGGGTTTAAGAAAGTTTGATCCACTTTTTGCATCAAAGTTGAGTTTCTTGAGAATGTAACTTTTGCTTTGCTTCAAAATATTGAACACTTTGATTCAAATTCAACTAAGAATCACCATTTCACAGTTCCAGTTGGCCAGCTTCACAAAAAAATTAAAAAGTTCGCCAGAAATTTCTCAATTTTTTCAAATTTTGCACGATGGTCAATATAGTCTAATAGTGTCATACGCTACATGGACAGTTGGTTGAAGGACTGTGTTGCCATTTTTCTTTTTTGTTTCCAAGGTTTTTTAATGGCTGGAAACTTCATCCTATTCTGCTATTTAAAAGAAAAAGTATCTGGAGCATCGGCAGCTTTTTATAGAAGGCAGTGGCTAAGGTTACGTGACCGTAATTTTTGTTTTCTGAATTCAAAGTTACGAGAGAGTCGTGTGACCAGCATCGGTTTATAAACACCATTATTGGCTAGATTGCCACGACTTCTCGATAGCTCAGTGGATAGAGCGCAGCGTTTAATGGGAAGCGCCGCACTAGTTTTGGGTTTGATTCTCATTGCGGCTTTGGTTCATTTTGCTTCGGTAGCTTCGGATCGTTTCGATTCAGATTCATGTGACCTGGGGTTAACAATCGGGTTTGTGAAGATAATAGAATAGAAAAGAAATAGAATAAAATTGCTTATGTATATAATTTTGAATTCAGAAAACGAAAATTACAGTCATGTAACCTTAGCCACTGCCTGGCAGTGGTTAAATTTTCGTTTTCTGAATTATGTGTTTTTTGCTTTAATTAAATATGCGTTTTTTGCATATGTCAAAAATATTTTATTAGCTATACTTGTAGCCACTTCGTCAGAAATCAGTTGACTGCAGGCAATCGATGCAAACCTAGATCTCGACTTGATCTCTGGAAGTCCCAAAAGCTTGACAAATGCGGGGAAGTTAACATGAATGAGCACTGCGTGAGACAATTATAAGTTCCAAAACCAATTAACACCAGTGCTAAACCTTTCTACAAAATGGCCAACTTAGAATACTTCAATATCCAGCAACGGGTCCTACTAAACATCGCAAAGGACGACAAAGGACCTCAAACTGATGTAACAAACACCGCAAAGTACAGCAAAGGACCCTAACCCTAGTCCTAACCTAACATTAAGTTAAAGTTTTTTGTCGTTCTTTGTTATGGTATAATTCCAAGTCCTTTGTTGTTCTTTTCGGTGTTTGGTAGATCAATTTTAGGTCCTTTGTCATCCTTTGCGGTGTTTAGTACGTCAATTTGAGGTCCTTTGCAGTGTTTAGTAGGATCGTCCAGCAACCATCTGCGATCAAAGCACTGCTTTTTGAGATTTCATGAATAATAGCTCATTAAAACTTAATCATCCCAGCCACAACCAGGCCATGGAAAGACAAAGGTTGTGACTGAAGCCTCGGGTAATTGGTAGGATAAGGGAAAAGAGATGCACTATTTCGTCAAAAACCGAAATCGTGCATGACCACGAAGAAGCTCAAAGCTTAGCAACAATTTGTGGTTGTACCAATAAGCACTCACCTAGGGTAACGAATAATTATATTGTTTGATTTAGTTGCGTTTACTTTTCTGTATGCATGTGTACCAGTTTCATTTCAGCAAGAATTGATGTCTATTGCCAAATAATTTCTCGATTATATTTGTAATAAGCCTAGCATGGATTTTGGAAAATTGTGGTTGAAACCTTGGCCAAAAATTGCACCCCTTAAAAATTAAACTTTTTTGGTGTAAAAAATAGGTCATCAATAGCCTCAAATTTAAATCACAATGTATAATTCCACAAATTTTTAGCCCTAACTTGACCTTCTAGCATGAGCGGTTAGAAAGTTACGATGATTTTTAATTTGGGGGGTTATTTGGCTCGGTTGCTAGGCCGTCTGGGGGGGGCAACACCCCACTACCATTTTTAGTGTTATTTTTGGTCCATTTGCCACAAATGAGGTAATCGCTTTTTTGAAATTCCAGAAAAAGTTTTTCACTATGCCCTAGTGTTCAGGTTATAGACTAGTCTTAATTTTGTATGATAAGTTAATCCGTACTTGGTTGTATAACTTTGCTCAAATTCAATCAAAAGTTTTTGTACCTGTATTGCTTGGTAGTTGTTTGATTAGTACTCCTTGGAAAAATTCTCATTTTTCTCAAATTAAGCTATGAAGGCTTTACCGATGTCTATCCAGTCAATTTTTTCAAGTTTTTTGCTTGCAAGGGAATTTTGAATTTTCATTGGCTGGTATACTACTATGTTATTGTAGGTTTAGGAGCATACCGTATAATATATTGGTGTTTTGTCTAACAGTGGATTGAAATTCATTCTGTAAATGCTAGTCTAGTGCAACATTAAGACAATGTCTTCTATATTGAAAACTTCTGACTTCCATGTTGCCAGGGATTTCCTGAGGTTCATAGATGCTTCTCCTTCACCCTACCATGCTGTGGATGAATGCAAGAAGCGTCTTGTTCAAGCAGGATTTTCTGAAATCAGAGAAAGAGATCATTGGACTATCAATCCAAACGATAAGTATTTTTTGACTCGCAATCAATCTACAATCATAGCTTTTGCTGTTGGTGGTCGTTATCAACCTGGCAATGGATACTCTATTGTTGGGGCACATACTGATAGTCCTTGCCTTCGTGTCAAGGTGAAAAGCAGTCGGATTAAACATGGTTTTGTTCAAGTTGGTACAGAATGCTATGGTGGTGGAAATTGGGGGTCATGGTTTGATCGTGATTTGAAATTAGCCGGTCGATTGCTTGTTGCTGATGAAAATAATCCTGATAACATTAACTCAGTGTTAATTCATATTAACAAACCTATCATGAGAGTGCCACATCTTGCTATTCACCTTCAACGAGAGATGAATGACAGGTTTTCAATCAACAAAGAAAACCATCTGGTTCCTATAATTGCAACGGAAGTGCAAGCTCAATTGAACAAAAAAAGCAATGCAACAGCAGCAGGAGATACAATGTCATGCTCGAATAAGCATTCTAGTATTTTAATGGAAGCTCTTTGCAAAGGAGCTAGTGTGCCGGAGAAGCAAATTGTGGATTTTGATCTGTTTTTGGCTGACTACCAGCCATCTGAGATAGGTGGTTTCTTGGATGAATTCATATTTGCTCCTCGACTTGATAATTTACTAAGCTGCTATGCTAGTTTACAAGGATTAATTAATTCTTGTCCTGATTCTTTGGAAGATGAAAAAAGCATTCGAATGGTTGCTTTTTTTGACAATGAAGAAGTGGGTTCTGATAGTGCTCAAGGTGCAGGTTCATCGATTACTGAATATGTAATGCGAAGACTTTCTTCTGATACCCAAAACCCAACTGCATTTGAGGAAAGCATTCCAAAATCCTACATGATCAGCGCTGATGCTGCCCATGCAGTTCATCCTAATTACTCTGAAAAGCATGAAGAAAATTTGCGCCCCTCTTTTCACGGTGGGCCCGTCATAAAGATCAACAACAATCAGAGATATGCAACTACAGCAATCACAGCAACTCTCTTGAGACAAGTTGCTCGACATGCTGGTGTCCCAATTCAAGATGTGATGGTTCGCAATGATTCTCCATGTGGCTCGACCATTGGACCTATCCTGTCCACTCGTCTTGGAATGAGAACAGCTGATATTGGTGCTCCTCAGCTCAGCATGCATTCTTGCAGAGAAGTTTGTGGTGTGGCAGCTCCAGAACAATGTATAAAGCTTTATCAAACATTCTTTGAGAAGTTTACTGCTCTTGATGAAGCAATGTCAGTTGAGTAATTTGACAGTAATCCGTGCCATATGCACTAAGTAATGTTGATATGCTGATATGCTTTTCCTTGCTACTTGTGTACATACTAAACTTGCGGTATTGATTAGCCACTTCAGCAATGATTGTTTTAGGAACTTGTATGTCTCACCTGAACGATTGGTAAAGTTTGTTTTTTTATGCAACCAACAGAGATAACATTCAATTATGCGAAAATAGTGAAAAACTGTGGATTTTTCGGAAATAACAAAAAATAATACTGTGTAAAAAATATTACTTAAACAATGATGTACCTAAGAAAGTGGAGTAATTTAATTTCGAAGCAACATTTGTGAATTGATGTGTATGATATGTCGGTTAAAATGTGGTACTATATCTACCACATGAGTACTATAGTTTATGAAAGTGTTTTCTATATATTATTATAATTTTGTTACAATATTTTTTTGCATTATAAGATAATCATCAAATAGTGTTACACTGTCCTATTGGTGATATTAGATGATAAAGTGATCAATATACATATCTCTTGTGGCCAAATTTATTTGCATTTGTTTTGTGAAGATCGTAGCTAGTTAATTGAAATAAATAATGTGATTGCCTTGCCTTGGTGATATCTGTGCAAAACAATGCGAACAATAGTCTTCTACTTAATTTTTTTATATATTTAAACTATGGTCGCAAGTTTTGTCTATTTTATGTTCCAATGTTGATTTGTTTTGCAAGAGGCGATGGTGTGAAGGTTTCTTGTGATTTTTTGCTTTTATACTAGTTGTGTTGTGATGTGCAGAATCTTAGATAGCCATATATATTTATTAACATTGTTTTTAAGTTTGTATATATACTGCAAATTTTTGGTAATGTGATGTCAATTCAAAGTGAGAACGAAGGAACTTTATACAAGTGGACAAATTATTGGGGAGGTAAGTATTTTGATAAAGACTGGCGTTTAACTAAATTGAGTTGTGATCTTCTTTTCCCAGGCTGGCAGCCACGATGGGTTGTGCTGCAGAAAGGAATTCTTTCGTATTATAACAGTTCTGATGAAGTCGGTAAAGGCTGCAGAGCTTCAATCAAGATAACAGCGAGTGATATTATTGGTAAGCTAGCATTTGTCCAGTGCTTCTGTTTCTCGATAAATTAGTTTTATGCACATAATCTATGCCATAAAAAAGAATTTTTGCCTAGTATGTAGTGAATAGAATAGCATGCATGTTATTCTTTCCTTTAGTTGTGTGTGTTTCGCGTTATTCAAAAAGCGTTACATGAAGCAGATGACTTGGGCGATTTTTTTTATAACCCATAAAATCGAAAAATATGACTTTATTTTTTGGAACATATGACTTTATTTTTAGAACAGCAAATTTATACTGTTTTTCGTAATTAACATTTCATAAACATGTCTTTAAACAAGAACACACCCCAAAGAACCAAGAGTTCACTTGAAAATCAGTAAAAAAAACTCAAATGTGCATCTTATTACAAGTAAGATAGCCTATTCAACTGTTGAATACAATTTTACAATAGAATGCGACGTGTGCATCGCTAAAATTTCGGTTTTTATAAATCAGGGATTTTAACATCAAAATAGACCATTCTACAGATGCTGATGTAGGCTGGTATGTCAACAACTTGGCATACAACGCTGGAGAAATATCTGGTCTATTCATCTCCACAATGGTTTTTGCATAATTTTTTTCTAAACTAATAATAAAAAAATCGCTTCAAATGCCTCTCAACATAAAATTATTAAGTTTAAAGTCTACAAAAACTGTGTCTACGGTGGTCCTGGGATTTAATGATTTGCATTTCACAACAAAAATCAATGGTCATATTTTATGACCTAAAAAAGAAAATATGACTTTTTATGACTTAATAACTCCTTAAATAGACCTCGTATCAACGTAGTTTTTTCGCGATTATCGGTTTCATAAGTTTTTGCGCTACCAAAAAAAATGTGACTTCAATGACCTGTATCCCCCATACAGATGACCAATTCGAAAAGCCTTAAGTAAACTGGTGGCTTTATATTGTTTGCTATAACATCGTTGCTAATTTGCTACACTTCTTTGTTTTGCGTCTCATTGTGGAACTTATGCTATTAAACGTAAGTGGTGACCAGAGTAGAGAGTAGAGTAGTTTATTGTTTTGCTCGCTTCAAATCAAAATAAACAAACACAGGTCAGCTATTTAATTACAAATTCAAAGAATAAAGCAAGCATGCTTGTTAAGTTTTAAAGATACCAGATACTTGTTAAGTTTTAAAGAAAGCACATCTTGGCCATTCAGTTGCTTATAATTAATAAGAAGATTTTTTCATTATATTGTATAATGCTCTTCGTATAATTGGTTGTTTTAAGGTTTCTAAAATCCATTAAACTTTTTTCTTCAGCTTATCCTAATGACAACACCCGACTGGATGTGGTGGTACCAAACGAACAGAGGTGGTATCTGAAAGCAAGTAATGCTGCTGAAAGACAAGCCTGGCTAATTGCGTTGGGTACTTCAAAAGCAAATATTGGAAATGAAGAAATGAAAAAAACATCAAGTAACAATAAGTTTTGATAATAGAAGTTGTATCACATTGAAAATGAAACTACATCTTCCCATTTGTAACGTATTGAGCAAACGTCATACCTTTATGTTGGTTTCAAAACTTTATTTTTCTGCTGCTGCTCAAACAAGTCGTCAAAACTTTCTATTTTACGCATTATGAGCTAATTAAGCAGCCTGGGTTTATAATTGTGTTATACATTGTAAAATTTGAGAAAAGCAATTGCCAAAGCTCCAAGTTGCGACAAAACGTTTATACAGGCCATTATTGTTCAAATAAAATTTTTATTAAAAGTTGTCTTTTTGTAGACTCACAAGAATCTAGTCAGGAATTACGGAAAAGCATGAATGAAGTGCGATTATATTGTGACTTGCTTATCCAGCAAGCTTGCAAAGTAAAAGAAGAATCAGTGAAAGAAAAACCGGACTCTTCCGTAAGTTGCATGACTTTTGCTTAAGTATATTCAGTTTTGCATGTGTCTATCCAAAGCACTGTTAAGTAAACTTTGCTGCTTAACTTTCTTCAGATTTAGTTCCTTTTTTGCGACAAAAAACGTGATTGGCGTTGAGGATCAATTATAGTACAGCATACAGCGGGCAATTTTGTTCAGCGAGATAATGCTCAACCATCAAAGAGCCACATCATTGCTTTTTACGCTCGTTCTTAATAATTCAGACACCACCGCGTTAAGTCAATTACAATTAATTTTCGCGCTGACGCTGTTTTGTTGGTATATGATGCTCACCATTGGCTGACTTTAGTTGTTTTGATGGAAAATTATTTCCCATCTAAATATGCAATATGTGTAGCTAGGAAATGATTTGTCTGTTCAGTAAAACGTGGGGTTAAACTTAATGCTGCCATAACAATTTTTTGATAAATTCCTGTAGACAGTGACGTTGTGATATTCAGTTAGTAATGAGCTACGATTAGCTATATCAAAATAAGTTGGCCATCGGCAATCGACGTGTTTATCTTGTTCAAAGGTCAATGGTGTTTGTTGATCGGCATTTTTTGGTTTGCAGAGCATGATTCTTTCGAAAATATTCGTATTATTATCTTTGGGTTGTTGTTCCATTCTGAATTAAGCTGAGCGTGTGAATAAAATTTGCCCAAAGTTGTTCCAACTATTCTTGATCCTATTTAATTATTGCTGTTGCAAAATAGGCTGTTAAATCGTAAACGCTTCAACATTTCTAAAAAGTTGTGTTCTTTGATGACATTAATTCCCGTTTAATTCTACTTATCACCAGTTGCTTTTTCTGTAGTAGTGTATAATGTTTGCATAACCTCTGCATTGATTCACTATTGGTTAGCGAACTGTTTGATTAGGCAAATTCTCTAGTTGCAAACAGTTCTTTTTTGTACAGATGCTTTCTGATTCTTGTGTTTTACTTTCAACAACTTGCGATACGTTTCTCGCTACTTTGGGCCGTTGTATTGAAGTATCAGAGGAAACGATGGGCCGGTCAAAACACACTCCACAACGTTCATTATCCTACGATGGACAACCTGCTTTGCCGCAGATTAACTCCTCCAAAGCAAAACACAAAAAGGTATCGTCATCTATTTCGCTTTTGATAAGAGCAAGTTTACGTTTGTAAATATTTAATTCAAGTAAGCAAATTAAGCAGTGGTGTCACATCCTGCGAATCTCAAAGTGTGAGACGTTGTCTAACAAAAAACGTTCACTTTTTGCCAAAAGCTCAAGCGTGCAGTAATAGAAAAAACTCGAACCAGAGAAAAGTACTTAAACCAACTTACAGCCACTATTCTTTGAAAGTATTGGCATAACAACTGATTATCTTCATTGCAGCGAACTTTGGTTATATTCTATGTATTTGATAGGTAGTTGGTGAAAGCAGATCATACAATGCGTTTTTGTTTTAATAGTGTTTATACTTTCATTTTGAATGACTGTATATTATGAATTTTAGAAGCACACAAGAAGCATCGGTCGCAGTCCTCCTACTACCCCGGTCTTTCAAGGATCAGATGTGAAATGGAATCCGGATTCTCCTCTTCATCCAGTTATTAACGAAACTACTCCAAATACTAACTCTGAGTCGTCATCAGTTACCAGCGCTAATGAAACTTCCCCGGAACACTCCGCGAAGCAAAATAAACCGGCAGCGACCGAAGTGAAAACAAAGCAGCATCCACCTTTAGAAAATTCTCTCGATCGTTTTTCAATTCGAAGCAAAGGAGTAAACGCATCAGTTGGTGAAGAATCAATGTTAACGTTATTCAGTGCAATGTTACACAGGTTCGTGTTATGCTTATCAAGAAGAAGTTATCTTCAAATGCTTGTTGTAAAACATGGTTAAACCACATTAACGTTTCGCAGTCTTTATTAGTATCAACAATTCTTTAGTCGCAGTTTATTGCTCCTGTTCAATAAGACGTGCTTGAACGTTACTAACTACAGTATGTTGCAGCACACTCTATGTTTTTTATTTGTTTACGGTTCTATTTGGAGTGGGTTACCGCTCTATCATTTTGAAGATCCCAAATTTCAAAGCCACAATTTTTCCAAGTTTTAGCAATACCTTTAAAATTTATTGGGTAATGATTGTAAGATTTTTTTTTTGTTATCACCCTTGGATATTTTTCTTAGTTTTTCAGACATCAGTCTTCAAGAAGATGGCGGAATACCGACTGTGCCTTTTCTTTCAGCTTGTGAGGGTATCTTGCCATTTTTAGACACGATTGGTTCAACTGCTTTTGCGCCTGTGCGTATTGACGTGGTTGGAAACATATCGGTTAGTTTCTATAATTAATCTGTGCAGCTTACTCAAAACTGCTCTTCAATGTTATACATCATGCGATGCTCTCTATCCATATGATGCTTCCGTTGGTAGGGCAAAACTTGAATTAAAAAACTACTTGATCGTTTGTCTTCGTTATATCTGTTTTATTTCATAAGTTTGCGGCACCCATCTCCCTTCTTTTTCCCTAGATCCTACTCACTTATCGTAAATCCCTACTCAGTTATCCCTAGATCCTACGCAGTTATCGTAGAAAAATGGTTCGTCAATGATGAGTCCTTGGCAATTTTGAGATTACTATCTTTTACGTCTTTGGTACAATTGTACAGAAAATCAAACTCTGCCTTCCATACGCCAAACCGGACTCTCTTGACCAAGCAGTTCGTTGTGATAAAGAATTGATGTAATCTGTGTTTGATTGTTATGCTTATGACATATGTTTAAGCCTGGGTTTTCTTGGTTGAGCTTAATATCCATACAATAGATCCAACACTGTCTTGTAACTTCTGTTGGCCTATCTTGAACTTGGTGGTTTTTCTATTTTTAGTTAATTAAAATGATTTTGATACCCTAATTGCTTTTCCCACGTTACGACTTTTTTTTCAGAAATTAAGAACGAAACATTCTTCTGATCCTATCAAATTCAAAATTTTGCAAAATATTCTTAATCAAGAAATCAGCGCTTCCACTACTGGAGTGCGCAACTCAGCCACTGACGCACTCATGTGGCTTAAACGTGGCCTTCGCTTCATGCAGAAGTTTTTAATCATATTTAAAAATGGAGAGCGAGATTTGGTAGCTGCATTAAGTAAGTTGTATTTAATTTTAAAAGTAACGCTAATTTAAAAGAGTGTTGAAAATCAAGTTTGAACTTTTTTAATTTTTCAAGTGTCTCTAACAATTACTGCTTGCATAAGCCTTTTGCCAAGTTGAAAAATCCTACTAGGTGATTGACTTTGGTTTGGGATCGGTTAATCAATTGTTGCTTCGCATCAATTAGCCCTGACATTGTTAAAGTTCGTTTGTAACATCGGCGCTGCTCTCGTCTCCATTTTACGTCTGACGTGGTCGCACACGCATTTGAACAAACTTCTGAAATTCATAAATAAAGCAAAATTCTTTTTTATATATTACTGACACTGGGTGGTTGCTTGACTCGATGACCGCAGGGTCCATTCGTAACTTCCCGGTCGCCATACCCTGTACTTTGTGTTGTATTAAGTTGCTTTTACCGTATAAACTGACTAAAGGTATGTTTTTGCGACGAAATAAATCTGTTCTGTTCTGTTTTAATTTATGTATAGTGCTAAAGTATATTTTGTGATTGGTTCCAGATCAAGCATACGCAGCAACTTTAAAACCGTATCATGGATGGGTAGTGAAGGGTATATTTGCGGTAAGTTTAATAAAATACTTCGTAGGAACTGAAATGTGGTTATCACGGTACAGTTATTTTCTGTGGTTAGTTCAATTTTAGGTCTGTATGCATTATTTCATTTTTCGCATCAGCGAGTAAAAAAGACATTACTAAATTAAGGTATTGAATATTGATACTGTCGTGTTCTTCACATTGTGCAATTGTGCAAGTTTTGTTAGCCTTTTTTCAGCATTATTTTTCGATTATGTATCCTGGTTAGTGCATTACCTTAGTGTTTCCAACAAGACTGCTCACTATTTTCCTGTATTTACTTTTCACGTGTTACGTTTGGTCGATATTCACAATACACTGTTAGCTACGCAAAACCATCCAATCAAGAAGCAAAAATTGAACACAGCTTTACGTTTCTGAATGACTTCTTATTTACAGCTAGCTGTTAAGGCAGCTCCATATTCAAGCGATTTTATCAAAGCTTTGGCTACAAATCCTGACCACGCTGAGGACAAAAGGTGCCGTAATGTTATTTAAGTTTTTTAATAAAATCTAAAACAAAAGCCTTGTTGTATTGGATTTGCTTCATTTGAATGTAGGATAAACTTACAGATTAACTGTCCTTTGTAATTGGCTTGAACAAATACACATTGCTTTGTAGAAAACTTCCCCCATCTTCTAAAATGTTGAAACTTCTGTATCGTTGCCTCATGTTTTTGACGTGGATTTCGCCATTGATCGTGCTAAAGAAACAATTATTTATCACCAGTATCGAGAAGTTTTGTATAGTGATAGGCCTACTGAAGAGCTAGCGCAACGATTTTTCATAATGCCAAGAATACAAAAGAGAAGGATATGCTTTTTCCTTCAGCAATTTTTAAGTCCATTTAGAGTTTTCAGCAAAGTTGATTGATAAAAAAGTAAAATAAAACTGGTCATGAAATATTTTTGAGCAGTAGCAATAAAAGGCCTTATGTTGTTTCACAGCAATGCGCTGTAATGAGTTTCTTTCCCATAGAGTACCCACAACACATTTCATGTATTAATTTTCTGGATATGTTAAAGCATAAGCCTGGCTGCTGGACTGCTGGTGCTATCACATATTACTGCATACTTGCCTGACGTCGCAAAAACCGGCTTTGTGCTTTTTTTAGCCTGTGTGTCATAAATGCCCTAAAGCCCGGTCTTTACTGTGCCTGAAGACTTCGGTATGACGGCTTGCGTATATTTTAGATTTCTCGGAATACTGCTGCAAGATATCGAGCAATACACACTTGCAATGGATGTTGTTTTAAATATTTTGGACAATTTTTATGAAAAGTTTCATTTAGAATCGTTGGCAGTTGTTTGAAAAATATTATTTGACAATTGCTGTTCGGTCCAAGTCTTTTTAAACCTAACATTCATCTCTGGGAGTGTTTTTCCGGCAAGGCCAAAGCTTTGAATTATCAATCAATTTCTTTCTTTTGGCTGCTGTTGCCTGTAGTTTGTATTACGTGGTAATGAAATGTGGTCTTTTAGAAGTGTGACAGTATTTAGTGCAAGTTTATGTGTAGTTCTTAAATGTCCTTTTTCCATTGGATTGTCGCAGCACTTGTCATCTTTGCTCAATACATACCCCAAAGTTTATTAAAAGACTCCACTGGTGAATCGCCTTCTTGAATATCAACTTTAGGTGGACGAAAGTACATGCGACGCTGGGGTTAATTACTTTTGAAATCAAATTCGAAAAAGTGTGCTAAGTACGATAAATGTTCTATGAAATGGATGCTGCTTCGTGAATAAATTTGTTCAAGTTTCATTTTTTCGTTGATCTCTTGATCTATACCTTTTTCGCTGCTGAATTCTTACTGTTCTATTCTAACTTAGAATAAACTTTGTAGTTTTTGTTGTTGAATATTGAGTATATATATGGCAATTTTAGTTACTTTTGTGAAAGATGTGCAGTAAGTATGTCTTAATCTCTCCAAAATAATTGAATAGCAAACATTGCTGCAGTTTTGAATAGCATTTTGCGTTGCCTGATGCATCTTGCGAAATGTAATTTTGAAAAAGAGCAAAGCTGATCAAAATAATATCGTAACAAAACATATTTGTCATAATGTATTGTTGGTGCTATTTGCTCTGCTTTTGACACGTCATTCTCTTGCACTATCAACGTTAGATCGGAAGGATTTTTGAAACTCGTGAGAACTTAATTTGATTCAGCGACTTTCGATTACTCCTATAAAATTTCGTACTTGACCTCGACTTGTAGCAATATTATTGTTTAACGTTCGTGACATTTTTGTATGAGGTCTTGCCGGTAGCAGGACTGCGAACTTGAACTCGGTGTTGTTGCTTTTCGGAACTCGAAAAACACAGATCCCTGAGCTCGATCTCTAAATACTTGTTTGAGTTTTCAACTTAATCTAAACTCGAAAAATACCACTGGAACTTAGCCTTAACTCTGCGAAAATTACTGAATTCGAACTCGCTGAGTTCAAAATGAAAAACTCGAACTCGACTTGCAAAGTTTTGGTGAACTCGAACTTGAACTCGATTAGAAATGCTGTTAGTTCGCAGCCCTGGTTTGTAATGGTTTTCTTTCCGTTAAAATCTGATAAGTATGTTGCTGTAGAAATGTTATTGTGAATTAAGTTAAGAAGAACATGATTCCGGCTGTTACTGTTTTTGCGGCTAGTTCGCGTAGATTGATTGGAGATGCATGAAAATTTTGAGTTTAAACATTTAGCTGCGCGAAATGCTGATGCCTTAACGTCACACACAATGGTGTAATTGGAATTTCGAGGTGCGTGAGTTGTAAACTTTTAATAGACGGGTTTCTCCATTTTTGTTTTGTTTATACGAAAAACTTTGCCGAATAATCTTACACTTGGAACAAGGAAAGAATCTCTCAAGAAACCGGTTAAATCTCGGAAAGTTTTACTGTGATGAAAACAAAAAGTTGCATTTCAGCGGCATGCTCACTCGTTTTCATGAAGCTGCTAATTGTTAGGGTATGTCTTATGCTTTTTTGTGAAATGTTTGTGTTGTAGATTTAGTATAATTTTGAAATCTTTTTTTTTTAGCAGCCATCAGTTTCACAAGCTCTGTATGGGATATGTTGCTTATTTTATTGGCGTAGCACACTACGTTTTGCATTGCATTGTGATTGGTACTTATATCCGATCAACTTTCTCATGTGCTATCTTTTTTGATTTGTACTTAATTGCGTGATTGTTTTTGTTGTTTTTTCAATGCTGTGCAATCTTGTGTTTCCCAGACTAACTCTGTGTAGTCCAGGTGTTTTAGTAATGAGTTTCTGCATATACGAAGGGATCTATTGCAGATTATATAACCGTTCACACATTTGCTTTTCTGTATTAGTATTTTTCGCACAGTATGTTTTGTTCATTTAGTTACGTGCAAACATATATTAGTTTTTACAATGTTCGTTATAATATTATGTCATTTTCCACTGTTCAGGAGTATATACACTTAATAAATTTACGTTTTTTTCTCTCCAACCCGCAAACCCTGATGTTGCTTATCTTTTGCAATGCTAAATAAGAGGCTCTTTTTTACCGCAACATGGAGTTAATGGAGGACAACGCTACGGTGGCCGGTGCCCTCCTCCATGAGCTACACCTCTGGTTAATACAAGCTTAGCATTCAACTGACATTTACACGCGTTTACGAAACAAATACAAAGTAATATGAGGTATTTGATGTTTGGTAATTCTGGTGATATGCGCTAGTTTAAAAGCGGGAATAGAAAAGATTCTGAAGAAAGTTTTGAAAAATTAATTTGCAGCGGAGCATAGTTTACTTCATGATTTTGCCCATGTTGTAGACATGTGATTGTGGATTTTCCATGATCCAGAAACACTTGATGTACCGGTAGGTAAGACAATGAACCTGGTGGCAAGCAAGCGGTATTAAAAAGATCACAAAAAAGTCATGGTTGGAGTTTGCACAACTGCTCCAATGACCGAGTGGTATGAGTGTCCGCCTCTGGAGCTATAGACTCTGGTAATCGGGTTTGATTCCGAGTCTGGTCAAACCAATGTCTTCAAAATTGTGTAGTCAGCTCAATCACCTTTTTTGACTCCGTCTTTTAGTAAAAAAGAGCAAAATTAATGGTGCCAAGTGACTGAAATATGCCAGACTCTTTTAATGGTTTCTGTAGCTTATAGCCTGGGGGGTAGGATGAGGGGCATGCATCCTCCACCAGCCATTTTGAGAAATGTTGTTAATATATACAATTTTTCCATAATTTCGAACCTCTCCGATAGCGATTAGTCTTGGGCCTACGCCTTGAGCACGCATGATCGAAAATGTGCGAACAAAATATATCGTATGTTGCGAAGCACACGAATTAGGGTCATTTGCCTAAAAATGATTCAAAACGCACTAAAATAGCCATTACAGCATGTAAATTTTCCGGGCGAGCATGCCCCCGAACCCCCCTAGAGCCTCTCTTGCTTCTCAATCAGCTTCAAATTTGTTATGCCAAAAAAAAAAAACACGCTTGAAAAAATGTGGACATTATGCCGTCTCCCTTTTAAAGTTTCTCGCTACGCTACTAAGAGAAAGGCGTAGCTTTGTTAATTAATCAAGGGTTTTCGAATGCGTTAGCAGTTAAGTAGAATGTAATTGTTTTTATTTTGGTGATTGCTTTATTCTAATTCATGTTGTTTTTTATGATTCTATTTGAATGAGAATAAGGATTTAGAACATATGCCGGTATGTGTGCTGTAGATTAAGAAGTCTAGTCAAATTTTACGAACTTCTAAGTCAGCGTCCGCCGGCAACTTGCCCGATCACAATCGGTTAATCTTGTTATTTACTTGTATCGCGCTAGTAGGCCGGACTCTATGACATAAGAATGTTTACGAACTACATAGACGTTATAAACGTTTTGAACCGGAAAAGGACATAATAACTCTTTGAAGATGTTTCATGTTGGGTGTATTCCTATTTTTTTAGGTGGGGAAACGAACAGCAAATTTTGACATTTTTTAAGCAGTTTTTTCCGGCCAAGTTGCTTTAAAGCAAATTGAGAAAAAAAGAACGCTCGAAGGGGGACATGCTCCCTCGAAAACTTTTTGAAAATTTGAAATCTGAGCCTACTGGCCATTTCAGTGCTTTTTGAACAATTTTCAAGGCAAATTTTGTTTCAATTTTTTGCTCCAAGTCCTAATTTTAAGTCCATTATCAAACATATAGCTATGATACATTTTGTTTGAACATTTTCGATAATGGGTGCATGAGGCGCATACCGGTAAAGATAATTCTTATCGAAGGTTTCGAAACTATTGCGGAAAGATTGTTTTTATCAAAAAGAGTAAAGACATTGTTGAAAATGGCTAGTGTGGGGGAAATACATCCCAATCCCCTCCCCCTAATTTTTGACTGGACTGTGAACAAAAAGCAGCAATTAAAATGGAAAAGAGTTTTTTGACTTTTTTTCGGTTGCTGATCGATTTCAGTATAACAAAGTGACTCTTCTGGCGAGTCACCTTTTGTTATCATTTATTCTTTCTGTCACTTTGCGGGGGGGGAGAAGCAAGGGGCAGATTTAATCAGTGGTGGGCAAGTTGCTTTTAAAAAGGAACTAGTTACAAGTTAGGCCTACTTCGTAAAAAAGTAACTTAGTTACAGTTACAAATTTAAAAAAGTAACTGGTAGCAGTTACTTTTTTGCATGCCGCAAAACCAAAGAAAACATCAATTCTTAACATGTAGGCCTATAGCTCCATGGTGCGTATTCAAATCAAAATCATTCATCTTTATATGGAAACCAAACGGAAGTACGCTACGATTCTGATACGATAAACGCTACAGTAATAACAATTGATTGCCTTTCAAAAACGATGACATTTGAAAGTGATTATTAGGGCGATTCACGGTCAATAAAGTCTATTTTTTTTTGGATGTAGAAAGTAACTCTAAAAATGTGGAAACAAAATTTCACGGTCGTAGGATCAGTGTTTATGAAGCTTTAAAGTCCAAAAATGTCAGTTTTTTATTTTTTCGGTCAATTTTTTTTTATTAGGTCAATTTTTGCTTTATTGCATTTTTTGCGCGTTTCTACTTTATAGTCTACTTAAAAAGAGATGACTTAGATGATTTAGAGACGGAGGTTCGTAACTGTTGATGGTACCAGGGAGGTGCATGCTGTCGCCTGACTGTTACCGGTATTACAGTTTTACTCATGCTTAATTTATTCATGTAATGCTTGATGTGATTTGATTGATTTCGATTGTAAAGATCTGTTCGGACAGCTTTGCAAGATTGCAATTTTACCAAAATTGGATTATGGTGAAATAAGCTTTTCGATGTATTTTTGAAGAAACATCGCATTTTTCAGCTTAGCATGTTGTTCACGCACCGGCTTTGCTATTTTCGTCATCTGGACCTGGGCTGGGTTCGATCCAACGTGTGTGTCTCCTATTAATTGGTTTGAAACTGTTATGCCGCTAGTCACCGCCTTTGGCTAGCAGATAATCATTTTGTTTCCACAGTTTGTAATTTTATTGCAATTTTAAGAAACGCCCTAAAAATGTGTTGCGCAACTGTTCACGTGATTTGTTTTCTTGTGGCACACATGTATTAAGTGAAAAATGATTATTGAATCGCAGCTGCAACAACAACGACATGTAAACAACTCAGGCTACAGCATAGCTGCACTCGACTAAGCAAACGAACTCTACACAGCCTATCAACTGCTTTACCAACTAGAGACCAACGAATGCGCAGTGAACAACGAGACGCAAATGAATAGTCAAAGCATACACTGTGACGTAATAATAAGCACATTTCTACATCCCTCCCCAGTTTGGAAGCCAAAACCTAGGCTTACAAATTCATACCTCTAGCAATCCACTGGCCGGAAGCCGGGTCCAGTTCACGTGCCGGCTGACGATTCCTGCTGGAACGTCGTAGAACAGGAGGAAACCCGGTCTCATAAACTCGTTCGGGAAGCTCATTAGGAGTGGTCGAAGGTAATGGGGGGGATGAAAATGGATCCGAACTAAGCGGAAGAGGAGGTTGCTGGGGAACAACGCGAGAGGTGTGATCAGGATCACTAGGCGGGGATGACAGGAAAGGAGTTTGAAGAGGTGTAACAGGAGCAAAACGAACAGATGAAAGTGATGCATGGTTTCCCATTCCGCCCGAGGCCACCCCAAGAAATCTCCGATTTCGCTTGGTAATCCGTCCAGAGCCATCAACTTTGATCACATACTGATCCCAGGGCAACACTTCGACAATGGTACCAATCTTATTCCATTAGCGGGGGTTAAGCCCTCTTTGATTCTGGATAAAGACGCGGTCCCCACATTGTAAAACACTTAGTGAACAAGTATGCTGCGCCAATAAAGCATCATTGCGGCCAGCGCTCAAGCGAAGGGCATCTTCCTTTGCTTACCAAGCCTCTCGCCATGTGCGACGAATGTGACGATTAGTAAAGGTGACGTGTCGATTAACAAATGAAGAGGCATCACGAAGAGGGTGACCAAACACAATTTCAGCAGGCGATAGATTACACTGAGGGTCTGGTGTGTTACGCAATTGCAATAACGCACGCAAAAATGAGTCATTATCCAGGTCGCCATTCGGACTTACACTCGTCATAAGCAACCTTTTAGTCGCCTTGACAGCAACCTCGGCCCGGACATTGGATTGCGGGAAATGAGCCGAGGAGACGCGGTGTTGGACACCCCAGGTTTGGAAAAAGCTCTTGATAACAAAGGCAGTAAATTCGGGCCCTCCGTCGGTGGAGATTTCCTCATGAACTCCGAATGTGGCAAAGTAAGTCCCAAGTGCGCGAATAAGTGCAGCTGCTCCGCTGATGTTTGAATTAGGCTGTGTGCCAAATACATCCGCCCACCCAGACAGGCGATCCCCAATTACTAGAAAACGGCGCCCACTAAATTCAAAAAAGTCGGCAAAATTTTTTTCAAAGGGTGTGGTAGGCGGGGTAGAACCCATTGGAGGAGAAGCTGCTTTGGAAGGAGCATTGCGATTACAATGTAGGCCTACACATGATGAGCGAACTGCTTGAATATCTTTGGTCATGCCTGGCCAAAAAACGGTTGCTCGAGCTCGACGTTTCATAGCTGACACTCCTTGGTGAGCAGAATGTAAAACAGACAAAACTTTGCGCCTAAGCGATAAAGGTATCACAATGCGATCATAATATAAAACAACACCACTATGCACAAAATAACCATCCCTAAATGGGAGATATGGGCGTAGTTGAGCAGATCCGGAGTAGTCCGAAGGAAATCCTGATTGAATGGCTGGCAATGACTCCTTTAATGCAGCATCGGAATCGGTTTCATGAGCAAGTTCGGACCATTGAAGGCAGAAGTTACGAGAAATGTCCTGCTCCACTGCAGTCAGAAGAGCTGTTTCTTCATGGTCAGGTGATGCACAATTAGCTGATGCAATGGTGGCTAAATAGTCACATGGAACAAGGTGACGTGACGTAGCATCAGCGGCTTGATTTGTCACGCCAGGAAGATGAGCAACCTCAAACCGCCTCATCAATGTCCGTTGCTTTAAACGAAATAAATGAGTGTTGGTTATTTCATCCAGAGTGCGGTCACCAAATATTTTCACAAGTGGCTTATGGTCAGTGATAACCACCAAATTGTCGCAACCTTGGGTAAAATATTTTGTCTGTTCCAAGCCCCACACAAGAGCTAAAGCTTCACCATTTACCGGAGCATAACGTTGCTCGGCTGAAGTTAGGAATCGGGATCCGGCTAAGGTGACTCTCCATCCAGACTAACAGCATCCGGGGATGCCAGAAGCACAAGCACAGTGTTTTTGAAGTAAGAAATACCCAATGCCTTTGATGGACCAGTCCGGGCACAAGCAAGTACGACGTGTGAGATCAAAGATCTCGACACCATGACAAATTGCGTCGGCTATTACAGATTTGGAGGCAGTAGATGCCTTATCAAGCTCGTCCGACCATTCAAACTTTCTTTTGGGGCTGAGGAATGGTTTGAACGGTGTCATCATATCCCGAAGTTGAGCGTAATTTGACACTTGATTGACCAACCCAAACCAGCTTCGTATATCAGTGATACTGGATGGGGTAGAGAACTCCCGAATCGCACGCAAATATTTGGGGAGAGGTTCAACAACTGATTCGGAGATGCGGAAGCCAGCGAAGTCGACAGTGCGATGAGCAAACTGAAACTTGTCGGGGTTAAGTACAACACCCGCGCGCCCCACCAAAGTGAGAAACTCGATTGTGCGCCACCAATGTTCTGCGAGATCTTGGTCTTAAAAGATGGTATCATCAATGCAACGCTCCTTCCACGTAAAATCCGCCAATATGGCATCGAAACGGCGGTTATATCCATCACCGGAAGAGAGAAAACCCTGGGGCGCTCTGGTATACCGCCATCTGACAAAAGGTGTGATACATGCGGTCAGATGACGGTCAGACTCGCGTTGGGGAACGCTATGATAGCCGTTCCAGGCGACGGTGACCGTCTTCCACGTATCTCTGGGAATACGACGGGCAAGTTTAAACGCAGCTTCAGCAGCAAACGTTTTGCGGCGGCAGAATTTGTTGAGAGGGGAAAGGTCAACAGTGCGACGTGGAGAGCCATTATACTTTCGAGTGATAACCATACGATGGCTCCAAAAGGTTGGTTCACCATGCGGGACTCTCTCAAGAATCCCCAGAACCTCATCGCGAAGCAGATCTTCATGCACTTTGTCTTGTCAATGGAGAGGGATTGAGGCGGGAGTATGAACTGCCACAGGCTTCGCGGACGGATCGACGTGAATTTCAATGGGGGGCCTGCCATGCAATGCAACGCGCTGTGGGGGCAAGTGTTAAAAGTAGAGCCGGCATATCTGTCGAGCAGCCAATCGCGCATTCGATCATTATTCTCTGGGATGCAAGGAAAAGGAAGCTCCATGGGAGGTGGAGGCACGGCGGAACGCTGAGGGCAAGAACAAAGTTCATTCGAATTAGGCCTACCTGGTGAAATACATCCGTAAGTCAAGTAGCGAATAATGTTGATGCGGGGACAACTGACTGCATTTCTCCTTCAGAAATATGGTGTTCACCCACAGTGGGAAAGTTTGGGGATACAACCCCTAGGTCATGTAGCGTATGTTGCGACAAGTAAAGCGCATGAATGCCGGCACTGACGTAAACCATGGCACGGCATTGGATTGTAGAGCGGTCGGAAGTAGTCCCCTCTATGATGGCGTGGAAAAGCTCCAGCAATGGAAATAACAGTGTGGTTAGCAGCAACCAGGTCCGCAGAAGGAATGGGGATGTTGCAATCAAATCCACATTGCAAGAAGGCGTCGAGCGACCATACGTTAGTTTGAGCATCAGTGTCAGCAATGGCTGTAACATTTCTGGCAACCTTAGCAGGTGCACCACTATGAGTGGCCCCATCTATAAATATATTGACTAATATTTCGGTGTGCCCTTGCATGGGCGAACTGATCCACTTTCCTTCTTGGAAGACCTGATGAGAAGCAATGTTGTCCTGACAGTTCGTTGCCTCCAGGGATGAGGGTTCATACTCCTGCTCTGACGCGTTGACCGAGTGAACGACACCCAAGTGGGGCGTGACTGTGTTAGATGGCTGTACAGCTTGAAGGGAGGGACCTGTAACATGGCCGTTACGGCGTTTCGGGCGTCGACGAGTCCGATAGCAGTTAAGGCACATGGAGTAAGGTTTAGTATTCCACCCAGTGGGGCCCTCCTTATATAAGCTGAATAACTGGTTGCACCGAGGGCAGTGAGGTTGTGTGGAATGATTCGTGAAAGTAGGAGGCAAGTTGTATGCTGGAGCTAAAGAGCTGCCCTGAGCAGTGGCCCGGATACTTCGTTTAAAGGTCGACACGGACGCAATATCAGTCGAGGGTACCGCGTTACGAGCTATTTCCTTGGTCTCCACCAAGGCGATTACAGTGTTAATGGGACTAGTAAGGATATCTGCTGTCCCCAAAAGATCACGCCGAATGTCCTCGTCAACGATTCCGTTGAGTAAAGTGTCACGAATCGCATGATCTGTATAGTCAACGTTTACGCCGCAAGAACAATCAGTTGAAAAAGAACACGTCCCGGCTTTCCGGCGTACCCTGGCAGCAAAAGCACGAAACTGCTCACCACGCATTTGGTGCATAGCCCACAGTTCAGATCGCGGTACACTAATAACAACCGGGATAACAGCCAGACGCTGCATGGCAAGCAACAATTCTTGAACAGGTTTACTCACGATTTCAGCATCCGACTGCAGCAGGTTGTCGCCCAAAATTTTGGTGGCACATTGGAAAAGCTGGGAGGATGCAGATTCATTGGAAATTCCTGAGCTTCGTCGAAAAGCTTCCCACCGTCGAGTAAATACGTTCCACTCTTCTAGACTGACGCCAATGTCAATGCTAGGTCGATCGAGGGTGGGGCAACGGCGGTCAGGAGCCATCTCGCCCGCAGTAGGAGGTGGCAGTACTGCAATACAGCGTGGCCATAGACGTGACTCTGTAGAACAGTGCAAGCGATGCTTTTTGGGAGGTCTTCCGTCTTGAATTCGCTCCTAGGAAAAGCACAAGAGATGATCACCATAACTAGCTATCCTAGTTTAAACAAGTCTTAGCCTAGCGATTCAATAATCATGAAGAAACATCGCATTTTTCAGCTTAGCACGTATTAAGTGAAAAATGATTATTGAATCGCAGCCGCAACAACAACGAGATGTAAACAACTCAGGCTACAGCATAGCTGCACTCGACTAAGCAAACGAACTTTACACAGCCTATCAACTGCTTTACCAACTAGAGACCAAAAAATGGCGGCCAATTTCATCGGTTGCACAACTTGTGTTTTTCAGTGACGTTGGAACAACCAACACTGCGCTCTTAAACGACCGATGCAAACGTCTTCATTCTTCAGGTGCAGCAGTCTGAGGTGAGCAGTGACTTCTCGTTATAATGGTAAGCAGTCAATGGATGCAGGGTGTAAAATTTTGTGTGAAGTAAATTGCCAGTAGTTTTAACTTTCGGTTATGCTCGAAAAATGCGCTATTAACAGATCAAGTAATTTTAATGTATTCACTGCTGATTGAGGTTCTTGAGTGGAGTATTAGGGTTTTAGGGCTATCGAATGTTATGCAGTGCTGGTACCGGTATCTACTGGCCTACGGTACCAGCAGGCTAGTATACAGGTCGGGTTAGATCTAGTATCAGCCCCCAGCTGCCCAGGTACGGTTAAGGTTAGAACTGATCAGTCGGGGCCACCCGTGGAATACTACGATCGCATCATAACGCGTGACACGTTGCGTAATGCGACTCTCATAAAATATTACGATTCATCATTCTTTAAAAACAATACTCCAAATTTGTAAAACAAAGCCTCATCAATCCCTGCAAAAAATGTTTTCGTTCTGCAACAAGTCTAAGGTAGTTTTTTCTCTCATAACGCAAAAGCCTCCACGCAGCCTTCACGAGGCAGTTCTTATCGCTGCAAACTGCGTCATGCAAGTCAGAGCGCTTGGTATGAAATCCGCAGCACCTGTTGTTTGTTCGATACTTAGCTGAGCAAGCAGATTTTTGTCCACTTTCGATGCTTTGCTGAGCAAGCGGATTTTCGTCCACTTTCGATACTTTGCTGAGCAAGCGGATATTTGTCCACTTTCGATGCTTTGCTGAGCAAGCGAATTTTTGTCAACGTTCGCTACCGTACTTCGCTGAGCAAGCGCATTTCCGCCGATTAAGTTCAGAAGGCCTAAGTCAAGTAAAGGCATGTTTATGTCGTTGCAGGTTGTTTATTAATTAAGCTTGTAACACAATTAGAATTTACGAGAGCATAGTACGACTAAAGTTAACCTGTATTAGCTAACAGCGGCAGCAATCAAGTTCAATCCGTAGCGAAGAACAGCAAGATTGTTATGTAGTTTCTTGGACGCTTCTTTTTTTGAATGCCAGAGCTTTTAGTAGGCTACTGAAACTTCTAGATCTATACCTATGATTGTTTGCATTCTATACTTTTTTGTAAAATACATTTAAACCTCTTTGCTCTTTCCATGAGTGTTTTCTTACCATCACCTATCTGAAAGACTGAAGGAAGCGCTAAATGAGCTTGCTTAGAGAAATACTGCCCCACCTGCCTTTTACCGTTCTGAGGAAAAGATTTCACGGAAGAAAACGAAGTCTCTGACCAGACTCAAAGTCGAACCTATGATCCAGAAGTTATTTGGAGGAGGCTAAGAATCGAGAAAATATTTGTTATGCAGTTTTGCGTGACTAAAATATCAAAGCAACAACGTAATATCAAAATGTACGCCAACGGCAGGTTGACAAAATGGTAAAAAACATCAGCGAGAGAGAGGACTTTTCGTTCGATCCCCAAGCTCATAAAATCGAACGCTGTAGCCATCACTGCGAAGATTCTATGTTGCCCAGGCGCTACGTCGGGAAGACTGATCTCGCCACTCGTAACACGCTTTTGGTTTTGACAAATAGGCTACCGCGAGCGGCGAGAATAATAAAGATTTGATTTTTTTACATATCGGGTACATGCCTACAATTTTTGGGAGTTAAGCTACCCAACATCCGCTAATGTAGCCTGAAAGTTCGTTTCCTCTAAACGCAATTTTTGTCCAATTCGTCGTCGTACCAAATTTTATCCAATTTTTAATGTACGCGGTCGATGGAATGACCATAGATAATGCAGGCGAGTCTCGCATTGTCTATGGAATGACTTATCTCTTCAGACTCTTCCATTAGTGTTTGTTTTCTACCCTCTATTTGAGAGAGCGCCAAACGCGCTTGCTTAGGAATTTACGTTCTGCCTTCCCAACACCGTTCAGAAGGGAAAGATTCCAGTAATGACAACGAAAAGTCTACGATTTGACAAAACTCAAGATCGAACCCAAGCAATGGCGAATCCTGAGTGTTTTTTGGAGAAGGCTTTAAAGGCCAAAAAATATCTAGTTTGCAGTTTTGCAGGCCTGAAAGTATCAAAGCAATAACGTACGACACGTATCATTAAAGTGTCACCGACGGGCTGACTTAATGGTTAAAGACATCGCTGTCGGTGGCAGAGATCTTGAGTTCGATTTCCAATTAGGTCAAATCAGAAACAGTTGCCCACGTCTCGCACGCATTGCTGCGACGTTTTTGTGTAGCCCAAGCGCAGAACCGCGGAGATGCTGGGCTCCACCACTTGTTACACGTACGCTTTTAACATAACTATCTGATGAAGAGTCAATTGTTTTTAATACATGCCTAAAATTTCCGCGCATAGCCTATTTAGCCCTCGATCCAAGATTGCTAAGTGGCTCAAAGGTTTGTTACGGTAAATGCCATTTTCGTCCGATTTATTGTCGAGCGTAAGTTATTCGAGTTTGACGGAAATGTTTTAACCTTTCGAAGTCATACGATTTTGCTTTGATTGTTTTAGGCGGTTGGCATAGAGGTTAAAGACATCGCTATCGGCGTTGGAGGTCTCGGTTTGAATCCCGAGCCAGTCAAATCGGATGCAGCATTAACAATTCGGCGCTTCTTTAGAGCTGTGCTGTCCTGGCGCTAAGCCGTGGAGATGAACCCCGTCACCCGTTACACGCTTTGGCGCATTATCGCACATGTAACGGAGATTTGATTTTTTTCGATTTCCAAAGCACGTTGCGGTGTTTTTTTTACTTCGTGCTAGCAAACCTTAACCCCCATTGGTACAGTATTTCCCATTTTTGTCCGATTTATTGTCGAACGTAAGTTGTCTGATTTTGACTTTTACGGAAATGTTTCAACCGTTCGAAGTCATACGATTTTGCTTTGATTGTTTTAGCCGGTTGGCATAGAGGTTTAAGACATCGTTATCAGCGTGGGAGGTCTCGGTTTGAATCCCGAGCCAGTGAAACTGGAGCACGCAGCGTCGCCAACAGCAATCAACAATTCGGCGCTTCTTTAGAGCTGTGCTGTCCTGTCGCTAAGCTGCGGAGATGAACCCCGTTACACGCTTCGGCGTATTATCGCACATGTAACAGAGATTTGATTTTTGTTTGATTTGCAAAGCACGTTGCAAGCAAACCTTAACCCCCATTCTACCGCTCTTTCATCGGTATTTACCCAATCATGAAACCCACTTCGTTTCTCCATGGGCAGTTTTTTGAGTAAGCATCTCGATGGCAATATTAATTCTCCCTACATATACCATGACAATACACTCAATGTTTCCGTTTATTTTGACCTTTTGTTCGCCAGCTCTTCATTCCTCCGACTAAAACTATCCCGATAAGTCACAAGCGACGTAGTCGCAACGCTTTCCAAACTTCCAATATTGTAAATTTTGCAATTTCTTTGCTTTCTCCTTACCCAATGCAATTGCCGCAACCATACGCGTTCACAGCGTGTTTGAAAAAAAATGCTCAGGTGAAATTTTCAAGTGCACAGATAGAATTGTTACGTGGCTCAAAGCAGTCATCCGCAGCAATAAAAAGTTGTAAACTGTCAAAGGCCTTTGTAGACTCGGCTTTTGAAGTCCAAAATTGTGATATACTGCGGGGTAGTTCTTACTATACTACGATAATCGCAGTTTAATCTGATTTCGTACTATACCACGGGGGGCCCCGACTGTGACTACGATTAGGTTCGATAAGATTAACCTAACTTATAACCTGATCCTAAACAAATGTAACCCTAACCGAACCTAACCCTTACTAAATTTAATTGTTTAACCCTAACCAAACCTAATTCTTACCCTAACTGAACCTAAGACAGTGGGGGCTGATACTAGATGTTACTTTCAACCCAAAAATGATATCTGGGTCATTATTAGATGAGGTAGACTATGGCATTGGGGTCTAGCTGGTCTAGTAAGTACCGGTAGTAACAATATACCGGTAGGTCGGCCTACCAGTTATTGTTTTTTAAACAAGTTGAGTGTGAAGAAAATGTAGATTTAAGTCAATGGCAAAGTCAGTTGTAAATAAATCTCTCAGCCTTGCTGCTTGTTAGACTTGCAGTCTGGTGAATAGTGCTTGCAGGATGTTTCTGGGAAATCAGATATTGTTTTTGCAATAAGATACTGGTAGTCGGGTCCTACTAAACACCGCAAAGAACAACAAAGAACTGAAAACACTGCAAAGAACGACAACGAACTTTAAATTAGTTACTAAACACCGCAAACGACAAACGACTTGGAATCATAGTCTCAAACATAACTAGGAACGACAACGAACTTTAAATTAATTACTAAACACTGCAAAGAACAACAAAGGACTTGAAATCATAATCTCGAACATAACAAGGAACAACAAAGGACTTTAAATTAGTTACCAAACATTGCGAAGAACGACAAAGGACTTGGAATCATAATCTTGAACATAACTCGGAACAACAAAGGACTTTAAATTTTAAATTAGTTACTTAACACCGCAAAGAACGACAAAGGACTTGGAATCATAATATTGAACATAACAAGGAACGACAAAGGACTTTAAATTGGTTAAGCTACTTAACACCGCAAAGAACGACAAACGACGTGGAATCATAGTCTCGAACATAACAAGGAACGACTAAGAACTTTAAATCAGTTTCTAAACACCGCAAAGAATGACAAAAGACTTGTGAACATAACAAAGAACGACAAAGGACTTTAAATTAATTGCTAAACACCGCAAAGAACAACAAATGACATGGAATGATAGTCTCGAACATAACTAGGAACGACAAAGGACTTTCAATTAATTACTAAACATCGCAAAGAACAACAAAGGACTTGGAATCATGATCTTGAACATAGCAAGGAACGACAAAGAACTTTCTATTAGTTACTAAACATCGCAAAGAACGACAAAGGACTTGGAATCATAGCCTCGAACGCAACAAGGAACGACAACAAACTTTAAATTAATTACTAAAAACCACAAAGGACTTGGAATTATGATCTCGAACATAACAAGGAACGACGAAGAACTTTAAATTAGTTACTAAACACCGCAAAGACCGACAAAGGACTTGGAAGCATAGTCGCGAACATAACTAGGAACGACAACAAACTTTAAATTACAGTAGTAACTAAACACTGCAAAGAATGACAAAGGACTTGGAATCATGATCTGCATGGAACATAACTAGGAACGACAAAGAACTTTAAATTAATTACTAAATACCGCAAAGAATTGGAGGGGTTGGAAGAGTTTGGGTCGAGGGGCCGGGTTGGGACTGGGGAGGTTGGAGGGTTGGGGTCAGGGTGTCCAACGAACATAACTAGTCAGCGAACATATAAAAGGTCAGCGAACATAACTAGGAACGACAAAGAACTTTAAATTAATTACTAAACACCGCAAAGAATGACAAAGGACTTGGAATCATGATCTCGAACATAACTAGGAACGACAACAAACTTTAAACTAATTACTAAACACCGCAAAGAACGACAAACGACTTGGAATCATAATCTCAAACATAACTAGGAACGACAACAAACTTTAAATTAGTTACTAAACACCGCAAAGAACGACAAAGGACATGGAGTCATAATCTTGAACATAACTAGGAACGACATAGGACTTTAAATTACAGTAATTACTAAATACCTCTAAGAACTTTTAAATCAATTAGGCCATTGATTGGGGTCATGGGGGGGGTTGGGGTCGGGAGTTGGAGTGGGGTCGGAGGGGGTGGAGTTGGAGGGGGTCAAGTAAGGGGTTGGGGTCAGAGGAATTAAAGGGGTTGGAGGAGTTTGGGATCGAGGGGTCGGGTTGGGATTGGGGTGGTTGGAGGGTTGGGGTCAGGGTGTCGGGTCGGGGGGGTTGGGGTCAGGGGTTGGGAGAGTTGGGGTCTGGGGGATTGGGGTTAGCTAAGGACATTGAGATCATGGGAGTTGGGGTCGGGAGAATTGGGGTTAGGGAAGTTGGAATCGAGGGAGTTGGGGTCAAAGAAGTTGGAAACGTTATCAACCCCCTGACCCCGACTCTTTCGACCCCAAGTCCCCCCCCGACCCCAACTTTGATCCCCGTGACCCCACCCACCCAACCCCAACTTCCCAAACCTAACCCCACACCCCAACCCCTCCGATTTCCCTAACCCCTTGACCCAAACTCCTCTGACCCCAACTCCAACCCCCCAATTCCTCTGACCTCCTCAACCCCAACCTCCTGACTTGAACCCCTCCAAACTCAACTCCATCCTCTCCGACCCCAACCCTTCCGACCCAACCCAAACCTCTCCCACCCCACTCCAATCCCAGTGACTCCAACTCTTTCGACCCCAACTCCCCTGATCCCAATTAACTTCCCTAATTCCAACCTCTCGAACCCAACCCTTGCTGCCTCCCCGGTCTCATTCCGACCCCTCGACCCAAACTCCTCCGACCCCAACCCCCTGACTTGAACCTCTCCGAACCCAACTCCATCCCCTTCGACCTTACTCCAACCCCCCTGACTCCAACTCTGTCGACCCCAACTCCCCTGACCCCAATTAATTTTCCTAACCCCAATCCTCCCGACCCCAACCTTCTGAACCCAACCCCTCCAACCTCCCCGCTCCCAACTCGACCCAAACTCCAACTCATTCGACCTTTACCCCCCAATTCCTATGACCTCCCGACCCCAACCCCCCCACGACTTGAACCCCTCTGAACCCAACTTCATCCCCTCCGACTCCAATCCGAACCCCTCCGACCCAAACTCCTCCAACCCCACTTCAACCTTTCCATAAACCCCAACACCCCATGACTCCAACCCCCCTGACCCCAATCAGTAGCCTAATTGATTTAATAGTTCTTTGAGGTGTTTAGTAAATCTGCCGTCATTTGGCAACACCCTTTAACTCCAAAATTTTGAAAATCCGTTTTTTTGTTTGTATTTTTTCAATCGTTACACCAATGTCCTTGTGTGCTAATTTCGAGTTTGTACTCCTAACCGATTTCGAGTTATTTATGGTGGCGAAACCCATTAACTCCATTTCTGTACAAAAAGTTGTCAAAAATTTTAAAAAGTAGATGGCAAAACCTGTTGACTTCACTCGTAATTGTTAATCTCCTATTGCGTCATAAGCAAAGTTCAATGCATTTCTCAAAATTTTTCACCTTCACTAGTGAAAAAATTGTGCGTAACAATATGAAACAACGATAATAGTGACGTAATAGCTTATAATTGAGTATAATACAAATTTGGATAAAAATCGAACGCAAATCTCATACGCTGTTTATACATTCGTTGATTAGAATTATTGACATTAAACTTTATCATTACACTTTTATGATCAAGCACTTTTATCAAACCAAAAATATAAAAAATCTACAATCAGGAACATTCTTAAAACAACCTGAAAACTAAAACTTGATTTTCTAGAAAAGTGTAAAAATGGAGATAATGGGTTTTGCCAAATGACGGCAGCATTACTGTAATTTAAAGTCTTATGTCGGTTTTTGTTATGTTCAAGATCATGATTCCAAGTCCGTTGTTTTTTTAATCGATATCAGTATTTAAAAAAAAAAGCAATGCAAAAAAGAGTCTTTAACAGTCTGGAATGAGTTTAGCCTGGATTGGCTGTGCGTAGCAAGGCTGACGAGACTTTTGTTATAGTCGAAACATTAATTTGTCCCTTGCAAATTTCTCATTTAAAATCAGTTTTGCTTGGCGCATAATCATAAGGATTTGAATAATTTCACGGATTAGAGTTGTGTTACTTATCAATATAGCCGCTCAAAAGTATAGGTTAAAATTGATTGACGTCGCTGTGGCTTTGCAAAATGAACTTGTCTTGGGTACTGACATAAAACAGCATCCGGCGACAGGGATTCGTTCCTTGAAACGTAATGGAGCTATCTCTTAACTGTTGCTGCTCCCGGATCACCCTTGGGCAAGGTGTAGCATCTGTTAGCCTCCCTATCTGGTGTTACAGGTTTGAAGTTACTAGAAGTTGTTGGCATAAAAATTTCTTTTTTTTTTCTTTTTTGTTTTGTGTGTGTGTGCATTAGATTTGTTGATTTCAAAATACGGCGCTTGCAAGAGGTTATGCTAAGGTGCAGCGACCATGCATTTCTTTTATTTCATGAAATAATTTTTTGTTAACTGAAGCATGTTTCAACGTATATCGTTTTGTCGCTGTTGCCTATTTTTCGACCATTGCTTTTGTTAGCTGTTTTCGTTTGTGTTTTCTTGGTCGTGAAATCAAATAAACTACTACTACTACTACTACTATCTTTGTCGTTCTTTGCGATGTTTAGTAACTAATTTAAAGTCCTTTGTTGTTCCTAGTTATGTTCGAGATTATAACTGCAAGTCGTTTGTCGTTCTTTGCGGTGTTTAGTAACTAATTCAAAGTCCTTTGTCGTTCCTAGTTATGTTTGAGACTATGATTCCTAGTCGTTTGTCGTTCTTTGCGGTGTTTAGTAATTAATTTAAAGTTCGTTGTTATTAATTTAAATTTTTTTTTAAAAACTGCTGCAGATATTGTAGCTTTTCCACTTGCCAACATATTAAACAAATGCATCTCATTTGGTATTTTTCCGAGCAGACTTAAAGTAGCCAAAGTAATTCCTGCATATAAATCAGGACCTGCTGATTCACCGGGAAACTATCGCCCAATTTCTTTGCTCTCATCCTTATCTAAAATTCTTGAACGCATTATTCTTAACAGAATGATTTCTTTTTTTGAACAAAACAATATTCTTATATCAACTCAATTTGGCTTCCGCCATAATCATTCTACTCTCCACCCAATTTTAGATATACTAACTGATTGCCTTGACAATACTCACAATAAAAATTTCTCCACTTTGATATTTTTAGACATCAAAAAAGCCTTCGACTCGGTTTGTCACAAAAAACTAATTAAAAAGTTAGATTTTTATGGTATTCGTGGCGTAGCAAATGATTTACTACAATCTTTTTTTGATTGATGATTGATTTCTTCATCTTTATCCTCCTATCACGAGAAAGCGACGGAGGCGCTATGCGTAGGACGAATCCAGACTCGCTTAGGAGTTACCTTTGTTTCCAAGTTTTCCGGTTGAATTTTCTTCTGACTTCTTTAATTTGCTGCTTGCCAGATTCCACCAAGCAGAGATAATCATCGTGAAGCATCTTATCCAAGGACGCAACAACGAGACTAGGTTGGGAGTGGAACCATTAACCTTGCGATCATGGTCGTCGTAAAAACGACGCTCCAAACCACTACGCCACGTTATTTGAATAATAGATTCCAATTTGTCGCTATTGGAAATGCAAATTCTAACCTTAAAAAAATAGAATATGGTGTGCCTCAAGGTTCGATTTTGGGGCCGCTTTTATTTTTGATTTTTATTAATGACTTGCCAAAGTGTTTACATTCGGTCCCTAGACTCTTGGCTGATGACACAGCTCTATTAATCAGTGACGCAACACTTCCTACAGTAAAATGGAAAAATCAGCGAATGATGAACTCAGTAACGTAAATCAATGGATGCGCTCAAACAACTTGACGCTACACCCACAAAAAACTCTAGCTCTATACATTTCTCCTAATTCTCGAAAGTCTAGCCCTAACCCTACTCTAACACTTGATGCAGATCAAATCTCTATTTCTGATACAGCTAAATATCTTGGATTACTTGTGGATGACCAATTGTCTTTTAAAAATCATATTGCCTTGCTAGAAAATAAAATATCACGCTCTGTTGGAATAATGAACAAACTTAGTTACTATCTTCCTTCAAATACATTGCTCCTATTATACTATTCCTTGATACACACTCAATTAATGTATGTTTTACCCATATGGGCGTCTACGTTTCCAACATATACTTAAACACCCTAAAGAGACTACAAAACAAATCATTAAGAATTATCTTTAAGTCTTCTCTAAGAGAAAGTATGACGCCTTATTATTTCAAGTTACAAATTCTAAAACTGGAAGATTTATATAAACTAGAAGTAGCTAAATTCATGCACCAATTTTCTCAAAATAAATTACCATGTCGATTTCGTCATTATTTTTCGCATCCCTCTGATCGTCACACTCATTCTACTCGCCATTCTTTTAGTAAAAATATTTCTCTTCCTCGTTTCTCTACTACTAAAACCCAAAGATCCATAAAATACATCGGTGCAAAGATTTGTAATGACATTCCACTAGAATTAAAACACCTCTCCTATAATAAATTCAAATTTAGTTACAAACAATTTCTTCTGGATTGATGAGTGTTGATCCATTACTTTTAACATTTTAATCTTACCCACAACTACAAATCCGTGTCTGAAACAATAATTAATTCTTGTAGTAATTTTTTGCTTTCTCTTTATTTTCATGATTTAGTGATTACTTTGCTCTGTCCGCGTGTCCGGTGTTTGTGAGCTGGGGGCCCGCGGGCGCTGTGGTTGGGTTTTTGGATGTCATATTCACTTTTTTCGGTGATGTTGTGACATCGAAAATTTGACTGTGATGGGCGGAGTTGTAGGCTTTTGGCTTGTGGGCTTTGGTCGTTTGGACGGAGTGATTGTCGCTGTCCGCGGGCTGTCACTTGACTCGAAGACCACTGGTCCCTTCGTGACTGCCTGTTGCTGCATGTAAAATACGAGTTTTGTCTAACAATGAGTTTGTGTGTACTATTTGGCAACGAAATAAACACTGTTCTGTTCTGTTGTCATTCCTAGTTATGTTCGAGGTTATGACTCCAAGTCCTTTGTCGTTCTTTGCGGTGTTTAGTAACTGATTTAAAGTTTGTTGTCGTTCTTTGCCGTGTTTAGTAATTAATTTAAAGTTCTTTGTCGTTCCTAGTTATGTTTGAGATCATGATTCCATGTCCTTTGTCGTTCTTTGCGGTGTTTAGTAATTAATTTAAAGTTTGTTGTCGTTCCTAGTTATGTTCGAGGCTATGATTCCAAGTCCTTTGTTGTTCTTTGCGGTGTTTAGTAACTAATTTCAAGTCCTTTGTCGTTCCTAGTTATGTTCGAGATCATGATTCCAAGTCCTTCGTTGTTCTTTGCATAAGTACACTGTGGCAGTAGTAACTAATTTACAGTCCGTTGTCGTCCTTTGCAGTGTTTTCAGTTCTTTGTTGTTCCTTGTCGTTCTTTGCGGTGTTTAGTAGGACCGCTGGTGGTCCAGTAGTCACAGAGTCAGGTAGTGTGTTTTGTGTTCAAGTGCAAAAGTTCTAATGAAAACAGATAGCGGTACTGATCAGTCTGTCAGTGCTCTCCTTGAAATGCAAGTTTTTTTCACTCACTGCTAGTTGTGATAATCATGAAGAATTGTACTGCTGAAACAGCCTACTTACAATGCTAATAGATACGGTAGGCCTATTGGTATGCTTTTCATGTCAGAATCTACGCTATACAGTAGTTTGAGAAGTAGCCTACCAGTAGGCTTTTAATTTCTGGTATATGCTATACTGGCAGACTGGTACATTGAAATTAATGTTCGTTACAATGATTACCAGTAGGTCTGTCTAATTTGTAATTGTGCTTGAATTTTCTGTGAGTTGAAATAGTTTACAGAAAACAAGTGATACCGGTACTACTTTACTGTTTACAAAACAATATTGGTATTTAAATAGTTCATACTGCATGTTTTAAACCTACGGGTTTTGCCATTTCCCAGATAATGTGTTTGCTATTCATTTTATTTACCTGTTTACCTTGCCATTTATTCTGTGCTTAAAATGCATTATCGAATAAATAAATAAATACCTATGCTTTTATGCTATATCGTATAATATGTTGGTAAGTACTGAGTGAGATGCTAAAAATCTTAAATTTTCTTTTTTACATTTGGGTTGAATAAGATAAAAGCTTGGTAAAAAGAACGAGCTTTGGGCGGGCCGGGCTATTTTTTGTGATGAGTTGCCAGGTCGGTTACGGTTACTGGGCTAGAGGTTTCGGGCCACAGGTGGTCCGGGTTGCAAAAAAGTGAGCCCGTGCCATCTCTACGGTGAATGCACAGTACAGTACGTCAGTGACATGGCCTAGCGGTACAGCGTGTAGGTGGCAGATCCTACGTGACGGGTTCGATTCGCGGCTGGAGCCGATCGCATTTGACATATATGTATAACGGGTGGCTGCTGACTCGAAGAGCGCAAGCTCACTTCGCAGTCTCCCTCAATTACTGTTGAATTTTCCGTTCAATATAATTTGAAAATAACCTCAGTTATTATTACATAATTATGTTTGGTTTAAATACCTGTAAAAAGTTTACTTATTTCATCACAATCTAGACTACTATACAGTATAGGGGAAGGTGGGGTAATTTTGAACAACAAGGGGGTAATTTCAACAGGTTAGATTTACTATCAGCCCCCAGGTTCGATTAGGGTTAGGTTTGGTTAGGATTAGGTTCGGTTGGGGTTAAATTTAGTTAGGGTTAGGTTGGGGCTAGATTTCGTTACGGTCAGGTTATAGGTTAGGTTAAGGTCATTGGTGGGATTCAGCCGGTTCGCATCGATTCTATAGAACCTTCTCATGAAATTTTATTTGATCAGCGAACCGGCCAGCATTGCCATTAAAACTTGTACCATTAGTTGAAATAGAACCTGGTGAAAAAATACTTTTGTGACAGAACCGGCTTATAAAAAATTTGAATCCCACCACTGGTTAAGGTTGGCAAACAGAAAAAGCGTGGGGCTTATTCTAAATGAGACTCATTTGGACCACTCGCTAGCCTATATATAAGGGTTATATTTTCCAAGCATCGCATGCGTTGTAAATGACAGTTTTCTCATTCTTTTTCAGTCACCATCCTCAGTGCTGTTTGAAAATTTTTAATTCTTTGTCACGCTTTTTTTAATACTGGTAGGCCTACTTAACGAGATCTTTGATATGCTCTATTGGTATCAGTATCAAATTTTTCAAATACACAGTGGTTGGCCAAGTACCAGGTACGTACCAGTGTTCCCTCTAAAGTGAGAAATTTGAGAAAAACAGAAAAATGCAAAATTTTTGGGCAAATTTTACTGATTTTGAACCAGAAATTAATATTATAAAATGCAAAACTGAAAAACTTAAACAAAAAACTTGAATATTTTAATGCAAGACTGTACAGTAGCTTGTATCTTGGAAAAGCAAATTTAATGCAAAAAATTTGTACAAGGGGTCCTCAAAGTAGTAACATCTTTGGGCAAAAATTTCAATGAATTTATCATTTGGGCAAATTCACACTAGGCTAGTCAAAATCCTAGAGGGAACACTGACCAGTATCCATCGGCACAGCCAGGGGGGTGGGGGGATTAGGAGGACTAATCCCCCACCCTTTTCAAAGTACAGACTTAAAAAAATTATTAAAGAATGGAATCCCTGATTAAAATACTATTTACCTTGACCATTGATTATATCGCCTAAAAAGCGGGGGGAGAGGGAATAATTTGATGAATGATCAATTGAATCAAATTTTTGTAAATAGGCCTATACATGGGTTGTAATGAGAATAGTGCTGCTGTAACGACAACCTGCCATATTGTGTTGCCATTGTATTGAACTGACCGTCCTCAACACTTAACACAACCCAACGCAACAAATGATCAATTGCTGTCACATTCTTTCTGCTTAAAATGCATGCGATTAGTGCAGTAGCCTTATAAACAGCCAGCAATCAACAAAAATTTTTATTGACCGAAAACATACAGCTGCATATTTTATTTATTTATTAATTGAATTACAATGCAATGGTGCTAGGTTAACACTAAGGCACACTGACATGCGAGGAAAGAAACGAAATAAAGCAGCAAATAATTAACAGAAAAATAAAATCAGTAAACAAGTGAAGCAATAGTGTGTAAATCATAACGTTTCAATTTGGTCTTAAAGATAGACAGATTAGAAACGGAAACTACAACATCAGGAAGCCGATTCCAAGTACTAACTATACGATTAAAATAAAATTGACGAAATTGGTCACGACTGGCATTATGAAAAAGTGACTGAACTGTAAAATCGTGTCGACGCAAATTATAATCACAAGTTTGAAATACAAAATAATCAGAAAAATTTAGATCACACAAATTATGACTTATCTTATACATAAGAATCATATCATTTGTTTTCCTATTGCAAAAAAGAAAGTGATATCCAATAGAGACTTTCTCAACAGAATTATTGTTTGTAACTTGAGAAACTTAGCGCTCAGGTACGCCTATTCCTCGTCCTCAGGTCCTGAGTTTTTTTTTTGGACATAATCCGAATTTTTTGCTCAATGTCCAAAATATTTGGAGTCATTTCAGATAAAGTGTCCGAAAAACTTTTGCTTATAGCACGACAATTGCATGAGCTTGTGGCGGCTGCATGCTTTAATGACAACTTGAAACTTGAGACTTTAATGACAACTTGAAACAGTTTATTGCTTTTGATATTTTGAGTGAAGTTGTGAAATATTGAGCTAAAATAGATTTTTGGAAAATGAGGGTAATTATTGCGTCTTCGGAAAAGTAATTTAAAAAGATCATTTTTGTATATAATTGGTTCCTTCAATCGAGATCATCAAATTATCGGGAGAAATTGAGGTCATCGAATTTTAACAGCTCAGGTGGCGGAGTGGTAAGAGTGTTCACCTCGGGAGCTGTAGATTTGGGTTTGAATCCGAATCGAGTCAAACCAATGACTTTAAAATTGGTATTCACCAGCCTCCCTGCTTGACGCTCAGGATTAAAGGGACAGTGTGAAGAACAAGCCAGCAAGTTTACTTGTTATGTCGTTAGGAAAGGCACTTAGCAGGATTCCCCCATCTTGGTGTGGTACACAGATGGCCGGCAACTCCTAAGCAATCTTGTATAGCGCATTGATCGCTTTCTCGTGATAGGAGAATAATTATCCAACTAAAATACAAAAAAAAGTGACACTCAGTATTAAAAATTCAACACAACATGGAACGAAAAGAACAGTCAAGGAAAAAAACTAAACGTGATTAAAGTTTCGTTTTCAAAACTAGTCTTGTGTTTTTGTGAAATGCAGTAGCTTAATTATTAACATTTGATTTAGTAAACTTGTAAAATCGTTCGTTTATAAATCTTGCTTAAAAAATTTTTAAATGTCTGAAATTTTTTGAGCAATTTTGGACATTCGTCCGAATTTTTACAGCCAAAAAATAAACCCAGCTCAGGTCCTTATCCAAAAGTTGTATTTGATTAAGGAACTGTGGATGATATGTTTTCCCATAAGCTAGGACATTGCTTAGCTCTTAAAAAAATGTTTAATGCATAGATGAAGCAAGCGTTCATCTGCTATGCTAACTGTTTCAGTCTAGCTAAATCTTAACTGAAACTAAGCAAGAATCTGTTTCCTGGGGTGCGAGTGATAGCTGCAGTCTTGGAGCACTGCCTGAGTATGTTGACATCAGCGATGAAATTCATGTTGACATTACACCTGCAACTGCGATAAATGCAGCGTGGGACAGTCAGTGGTATCAGCGCAGTTGCACACATACAGAAAAGCGGCGAGAAAAAAAGCATGCGATTTTTGGCTACTTCCCAGTGAAATCAGAGCACAGTTATTACAAAAAGTATACCTTAATTAACTCTTAAGCATTAACAGTTTCATTTTTGCAAAGGCATGAAAAACTTTTGAATTACTTGGAGCACAACAATAGAATGAAATCGCTTATTTTTCAACGTAAACTGATAGGCCTCACTGAAACCTCAGAACCAGTAATTCAATGGAAAAAATTGTCCCCCTTTTTTCTGTCTGGCTGCGCCGGTACATCTATTAAATTTGGTGAGACTTCATTCATCTGTTCATATTCATATCATTTTTTGATTCCAAAATTGCGTTCCTGGATTAAACTACGTTTATCTGGGGCTGGTTTTAGTTAAACTCGATTATGTATCTGAGGCTGGTTTTTTAGTTTATACTCTATAAGAATTTTCGTGATACGATTGCTGAGAAAATGCTTCCATTTTACCATCATTTTATGTTTGAATTTAAACTGGAAGGTTATTCATGAATAAGACAAACGTTATACGTTTTTTCTCTTATTTTGTTTTTTACATTTTTTTAGGGTTTGTTTTAGTAGGATTTTCAGCATGTTTAAAACTGAAAGTTTTTGGGAAGATTCTTCCACAGATGACAAAAATTTAGTTGATGCTCTGTTTGGAAGCAGTCCATGTAAATTTTTGCAAAAACAAACTACTGATAATGTGAAAACTGCTATTTCATCTGAAGTTAAAAAAAGTAAAAGAAAAAGAGGGAAGAAAAAGCCCAAAGCTTCTCACAATGACAATGAAAATACAAATAATCTTTCAAAAAGTGAAGCTGGAGAACATCAACAATTACATAAAAAGATGAAAATCGCGAAGATAAACAACACTTCTAAAGAAACTAGTAACAAACTATTGAGCACCAATAATACCTCAGAAAATGACGATGATACCAACAAAGCTGGTGCAAGCAAATTTTATAACAAACTTGTTACTACTCTTGAATCCTCCAGATTTCGATATATTAATGAACAGGTATTTTAACACTAGCATATCATACTATTTATATACTGCTTATAGACTGAGAATTGTTTGAGCTTACAGGACAGCTGGCGTATTTTCTCACTCCAAATAAATATGAGTGACTATTGCCTAGCAAAGACTTAGTTGGTCCTGTATTCTTGAACTGAGGTGGTGGTGCAAACTGAGCTGAGCTACTCCTTTGTTACTTTTTCTTTTTGGTATAGTATTCAATGTTTTGCGTAAACTGTTTTATTAAATCGATTGCATTTTTTATATCGATATAAAATGAACATTTGTAGCATACTAAAGTTAGCTTTTGAAATTTAACGTGGTGCAAAGTAAAGTCTCAGTATATTACTGTATTACAGCGTGTTTAATTCACAGTGCGTGTTTTTTTGGTACAGTTTTTGGGATTGCACATACCCAGGTGTTAAGTTGACTAGCATGCTTATCCTAGCAAAGTGTATTAAGTTCATTTTCAGATATTTTGACGTATAAACTTACATTCAATGCTGCTAGACATGCCAAGCTTGACAAAGTTGACCCAAGTATCGATGTATATCAAAAAGCTACTGTTAATTAATTTTTAGCCACTATCATATTTTAAGTTATGTTATGTGCTGAAGGTTTAAGTGGTACCGGCATAACATATACTTTTTTCTATGTAATTGTCATTTGCATTGTGAATTTTTTCAAAATATTTTTGCTGTTGTCTAGCAATATTAATGAATACTCTGATATTTTGTTTAGATGTATACAAAACATAGTTCAGAAACTGTACAAATGTTTAAAGACGATCCTGGTTCTTTCAATACATACCACAAGGGATATCAGGCTCAAGTCAAAAAATGGGAGGTCAATCCTCTGCAAATTATTCTTACATGGATAAAAAAAAGGTGCTATGCACTTTCTTTTTTGCTGTAGCCAATTTTCGGATTGTATTTACAATGGAGATGAGACTTTGGTTTTAGCATTTGCCTGATTCTGAATTTGTATTATTTTGATTTTTGTTTTTGTCTAATTTGCTTCCTGCACATTATGTAATATGGTAACTTTATAAAATCCATGCTTTGTATTGGTGCCCAATGCCAAGCTTCCACTTCGATAATTCAATTGGCATTTTACAATCCATTTAACAAGTGTGGATGAAAAAAGCCTAGGTCATGTTTATTTTTACTACAGGTTGTGAAAGTAGCTTTTTTATTGGCGATGATTTTGTGGTTACCGTAAGGTATTCTTGACGTGTGTTCCTACTTGAACTGGCCTGATTGGGTTACATGATTTAGTGCTGATTGAGTTTAGTCTTTGTCTTGTGGTAGAAATGCTGTGCAGTGGTGCTGGTTGATTTGATAAAAATTAATCATTTTTTGCTGTTCTCAGATCTGCTAAACTGGTGATAGCTGATTTTGGATGTGGTGAAGCTTGGATTGCTCAGAAAGTGAAAAACAAAGTCCACTCATTTGATTTGGTTGCTGTAAATGAGCATGTTACTGTTGCTGATATATCGAAGGTTTGATCCAAGATATATTTTTGTATCAGAACTACCGGTATCAGTAAGCTCTATCAGGCAAAATACGAAATTGCCTGATCAGTCGTTTCGATGCTTGCCCATTTCTCATGTTTGGAGACTTGGATGTGCTTTTAATAAATAATTGAATTATTACCGGTACGTCAATGTAATTACTTTGACAACGAAAGTAGTTGTTTTGACAAGTTTTAAAAATATCATTTGTATTTGCGACTTAAGCATTTCATGCAGCGTTATGATCAGTTGGCATATTGCAATGCATGTTGCTTTTTGTTGCTAGCCGCTCGGTTGGCGTAATGGTGACAACATCGCTAATTTTGTTATCGGTGCGAGAAGTCTGCGGTTCGATTCCAGGGCCTGTGAAGTCTGACACAGTGTCGCCACCGCAGCGAGTTTCTTCGGAGTTCGAAGCTGTGTCGCCCAAATGCATAATCGCGAAAATGAGCCCCACCACTCGTGATACGCTTTAACGTAGTACGCGAGTATAGTAAATATTAGATTTTTTTGCTTGTCTGATTGTTTGATTTTGACTTTTGAAGGTACCGCTGGAAGACGAAAGCGTTGATATTGTTATACTTTGTTTATCATTAATGGGAACTAATATAAATGAAATTGTTTTTGAAGCGAATCGGGTTTTAAAACTGAAGTAAGTGCCCCCTGCCTCTATGTTAAGCTGTTTGTTCTCTTGCTTAATCATAACATAGTCAAATTGATTCTGCTAATACAAATGCAGTGTCGAAAGTAGTAAAAAGGATCTGTTCCTATCTTTTAATCGCTTGTGAACGTATCAATAGACGACTGCATACGCTCAGACCGTTTTAACCACATGTTGTGGTATCCCTGGCAACAAGATAAAATAAGTGGTGCAATTATTGCATTCTATGCTCGTGAGAACTAAGTTTTGGTTAAAGAAACTTGTTTCTAGCAAAATCAGTTTAGTCACATGATTATTTTTGGTCCCGTTGATTTATGCTGGGTGTAAAATTTTAAAATATCGTGAAAAATCTACTTCGTTTTATGAAGAAACTTGTTTATTATGAATTTGATATGCATCAACATTCAACAACTAACAAACTTGTTTGCTATTTCTCAACGTTGTAAACAATTAACGATTGTGGTTTTCCTCGGCGGCTGATTATTTTTACTATTTTAGAAGGATATTTTAACGGTTTCGTTTTTAGGGGATTCTTAAAAGTTGCGGAAGTGGCTAGTCGCTTTATAGGAATAAATTCTTTTATAAAAGCCATGAAAAAGTTTGGATTTCATGTTATTAAGCGGGTAAGTCTTGCTTGTAGCGAGAGTCTGAAATTCATTTTGTGAATAAAGCTAATCGCTTCGTTTTGTTATAATTTTGTTCCAAAGCAAAAATTAAGTCCGAAAGATCCGTGCAGTCTATACGAGTTTAAGGAATAGAGGCTGGAAATCCGAGTTTTACTTAAGAATCTTCAAAATGCTCAAGTGTCGGAGCGAGAGTGTTGTTAAATGTACTATGTTGTTAAATGTACGGTATATTTTTTTTCTTCATTAGGAATGTTAATATAGGATGTATCGTATTTGCTTTATTGCTTTAATTGCAAATAAGTTAGTGTGGAGATGAGGTGTTCCTGCTCAAGTTTAGAAATGGCAATACAACATATGTTTGACGTTTAAAAGACAATTCTCAATAGTTGAAGCATTATAGAAATGCGATTTCATATTTGATGAATGTTAACAATTGCTATTTTTCAGGATATAAGTCACTCTCATTTCTTCCTGTTCGATTTTCAAAAAAGAGAAAAAGCGAAGAGTACCTCGTTGGATAGTTCAATGCGTGGACTTCAGCTTAAACCGTGTTTATATAAGAAAAGATAATCATAATTATGTGACAGTTGTATCTTATTCACGTGCGATTGGTAGTAGACCTACCGGATTTTATTTCGATAATACGTGCATTTTTATGTTTAACAAGCACTGCTGTAAAACTTATGTTTGAAGTTGGATTCGGTGTGGCCTTCTTTTTTGAAGGATAAATTAAATGGGATAATAAAATTTTCGTTAGTTCACTAAACTTTTCGTTTATATTGATGAAAACTACCATCCTAAAAAATCGTTGGGTGAAAGAATTTTGAACTTCTGCATGAAGGATGAATGCAATTGCTCCTTCTGCGATTTAGGCCAACTAGGGTGCCGGTGCATGTTTTGCTTTACAAAGTCAGACTCCGCTACATCTGATTGGCTCTGGTGCAGAGCATTTGTAAAAAAGAAACCGCCAAACCCGCAAGCCGGTGATGTATACGTATTGTTTTTGCGCTAAAACTTTGCTCGTCACTTCTTCGAACTACATGTAAATGTATAGCGCAAACAGTCTTCAACAAAGCCAGTTCGCTGTGAAATCTTTCTGTTAGGCTGTGGAGTACTTTGCTACTCTTCCTTTTTGAAACTGATCTAAGAAAGCATGATGGAAGTGTAGGCTATGACGCATGTTATCCAAAGCATTGTTGAAAATGGCTGGTAGGGGATGCTTCCCCCATATCATTTTGTCCAATATACTACCACCAAATACCTATGGCGGAAAACGATATTCACAAAACAGCAATAACCACACCAATCGGATTATACGAGTATAACATGATGCCTTTTGACCTACGCGATACCAGTAACACTTATCAGTGTTAGGCCTACATGAACCAAGTTACTCGTGGTCTTGACTTTTGCTTCGCTTATATGGATGATGTTCTAATCGCTTCGCATTCCATTGAAGAACACGAGTTTCACCTTCGAACGTTACTTGATCGCTTCAGAAAATTCGGGGTAGTTCTAAACTCGAAAAAGTCTGTTATTGGAGCGTCTGAAATTACATTCTTAGGTCACTTTATTAATTCAAAAGGCTTAAAGCCCATTCCTAAAAAGATAGAAGCCATACAAGATTTTCCACAGCCGAAGACCATGAAACGGCTGCGTAGATTCTTGGGCATGATAAATTTTTACAAACGATTTATTCCAATTTGTGCTAAAACCATACACCCGTTAAACCAACTTTTGTCTCCGGCTAAGCACAGTAAAAAATCAGTGCTTTGGTCTCCCGAAGCCGAAAAAGCGTTTTCTGCAATTAAGGCAAAATTAAGCAATCCTACACTATTATCGTTTCCTTCCCCAAACGCAGAAACCGCATTGTTCGTAGACGCAAGTCAAACCGATTGTGGGGCCGTTCTTCAACAGCGCATTCAAGGCACTTGGCATCCCTAATTATTTTCCACAGTTTCAATCGAGCTCAATATTGCTATGCTACCTTTGATCGTGAACTTTTGGGCATCTATTTGGCAATTCGTCATTTTCGACATTTCATAGAAGGGCGAGCTTTCACAATTTTTACCGATCACGCCCCTATTTGTCACCAAGGTTGGCAGTACGGTACGTTACGTTTAAAATTTACGTACCCGTACTTCAAAATTTTAACCGTACCGTACTAACGTAACGTATTTCGAATAAATTTAACAAGCGTGCCGTACCGCGTACCGTACCAATGCATGGTACGCTTAAAACGTGCCGTACCAAAAATTTACGTACCTTACCTACCTATTGCCGTTCTTGGATGCACGCCAAATTGGCTAAGTGTTATATTGCAATGACTATAAATAGGTTCAATTACCTGATTAGAAATTAAACCCTACACAAGTTTCCAGCTACAATACGAACACTCTTGTGGTGTCCTCGAAAGTACCAAGTCGCCAGCGCTGTTCTACCGTTTGAATAGAATAGAACATCGCATCCTACCTTGACTAAAGCGGCAGTCATCAGTCTGGAAAAGCAATGTCACAGTCAGAGGGGGATATGGGGGATGCATCCCCCCACCAGCCATTTTCAACAATGCTTTGGATAAATAAAATTTTTCCATATTTTCGAACCTCTTCATTACAATAAGCCAGGGGTGTTCAACTATAACCCGCTAACGTGCCAATTTTTGTTTTATAATTTTTTCGCGTGCCAACGCTTGGTAAACTATCATCAATTTAATAGCCCAATTTTTTTTATTTTTAAAACTATGTTGCTTACTACGAACTAAACATTCACAAAAATACGAAAAAAACGGTTGCAGTAATTTGACTTTTATCAACGACACGATAAACGAAAACCCTTTTTTGCAAGCATTTGTTCTGAGCTAACTGGCAAAATGGAGCTTTAATGGCGCAAAGCAAAACGCATTATTGTATGTAATTAGTAGGGCCCGCTAAAGTCAATAAAGTCAAAATTTTTTCAGGACCTTGTTACATGATCAAATGTGTACTAACGTTCGTTTCAGGTATTCAGGAGTCTGTTTTGGTAGATTATATACGTCAAAATTTTGCATAAAGTCAAAATTTGTCAAAATTGTCTTTATCAAAAATTTCCTTACAAAAACGAACAAATATACATTTTTTTGAATTTTTGAGCTGCTGTTAAAATTTTATGCGCAGTTTTATTTGATTTTAAACTTTTGAAATAGTTGCAATATTTGCACTATCGTCACAATAATGCGTGCGGTAATTGAGAAGGAAATAGCACTTATTATGCATAAAACGTCATTGTTGATGCATAAATACATAATTGTTAGACAATTAATCTAATCCTATAAAACCCTTGCGCTCTTTACACGTGGTCTTTTAAGTTGTAGCTTGCAAAGCAAAGAATGCCAAAACAAGCTAAATCTTCTGTAGCGAAAGTTAAGCAAACTTGCCAGGAATATCCGGATGAGTTTTTGGCAACTCCTGCCGGCGACTTGCGATGCAACCTTTGCGACGTGTTAGTCAAATGCGACACAAAGTTTTTTGTGGAAAGCCACCGAAAAAGTAAGCAACACCTAGGAAAATTGGAGACGAAGAGCAAATCTCAAAGTAAGCAAACCTGTTTACATTTCGATCAAGTAAACTTCAAGGAACAGTTTGTTTCTTCATTCTTAGCTGCAGATATCCCACTTCATAAACTGAACCATCCTTCTTTAAAGCCTCTGTTTGCTAGAATGAAAAAAGTATTGCCTTCGGAGACTGCAGCCCGGGCATGTGTTGCTAAATTGGCATCCCATTGACTTCTTACTACAATAGACTCACAACTACGATTTTGCGCTAGCATTTCACGCTTGATTGAACAGCCTCTGAGTGCGTCGTATCAACCGTGTGCAGCGGCAGATTGCAGTAGCCAGACGGCTAGCTCAATTATCTTCGTGGCTTTATCTGAATTTTGGCTCATGTATTCATATATCCAGCTCAGTGTTTTTTAAGTTTTGGCTTGTGAAACTATTAAGCAATTTTGAAAGATCGCCAATTGAATTTATAACGTAGAACATGGCTTTGTACACTATTGCAGAAGCAGATTTTGCAAGACCGCGCGACAATTGTGGGAGACCATTTCGGTTTCTCAAAACGCCTTAAAAAAAAAACACTAGCTGATCTAGCTGCTTTTTCTATCCATCCAACCAAGGACATACATACCAGATATCAGGAGATCTTTTCAAGTCGAAAGATTTCCTGAGAAGAGTGTTTCTCCACTCTGCATCGATATCGAGCTACAGTGAGCAGTGCTCACTGTAGTCGCCGTTGTGCGAAGCTGGATGTGTTTGCTCTTGTTTTTTATACAACAACAATAACACAATTACGGGAAATGGTTGCTTCCAGTAACAAAAGGGCTCAATGACCAAGGTCAGAGCATATATATTTATTTAAAAACACAAAGTAAAAAAGTAAAAACCTCTACAGACTGTTTCACCTCAGCGGACCATCAAGAGGTATCTAAATTAGGGTTTAAAGTTAGTCTGGTAGTGAATAACTGATAGTAATATTGATAAACTACGCTTACTACACTAAAAACCTGACGTGAACCATAGAAGGAGGGCAGTCTCCGCTGCGAACAGCTCAGTGCTCAAGCGAGCAAGTCACAAGCTAGTCTAGAAACATTCGAAGAAAATAAAAAGCGTGGCCGGAATACGGTGCTATATAGTAAAAAGGCGGATAGGGGATGTTAAAATACTGTGACGAGTGTTATGGGTAATAAAAAAAGGGGGGAGGGCGGTTGCAGAGTAGATCAACGCACACAAATTTCATACAAAATAGTAACGACGCATTAGAGAGGGTCTGTAATTTTAAGGGATAAACCTTTCTATACTGAAGCGATAACGATAATCGATAATTTTAAAAAAGCCGTAGGCGATAACGATGATCGATAAATCTCAATTTCTTGAAGCGATATCGATAAACTATCGCCGATAAATTTTTCCGATAAATGTTGCGATAAATTTGCATGTGTTTGACGAAATACGTCAAATTGCAAAAATGTTTTTCTAGATTTTTCAAAAAAAGAGAGCGGTTCACGGATTCTGCCGTAGAGATGGCGTGGGCCGCTAAGAGACCCGTCAACGAGCCGTCAACCGGTATTTTTAAAGGTCCGCTAACGGCCCAGTTCTATCTTTTGTTTCTAATTGGGCCGCTGACGAGCCGCTACCAATTTTTGAACTCCCTTTCAACTTTCAGTTTTTTTTAAAATGTGGCTGAAGATTCATAAAAGAATGGACTTTGGGTGGACCGGGCTTTATTTTGGGGATGTTGGGCAGGAGGTTCCGGGCCATGAGCGGTACGGGCTGCAAAAAAGTCAGACCGTGCCATCTCTACTCTGCCGTGGAATTAAACAAAACGAAAAGCAATTTTTTAAATTGGAAGAAGAATTTATGGACACCATGTATTTTGCCATAACGCTAACTCACTAATTTTGAACCCTGTGTGCATGAAGAATTATCGCTATAAGTTATTGGCGATAACAAAATATATTTCAAAAGCTATATCGGTAATCGATAAATCAAAAGTATTTTGAGCGATAATCGATAATAAATTATCGCCGAAAAATTATCTCGATAAATGCCCATCTCTACTCGAGACAACTGATATTGCATAATTAAGCCTATAGTAGACCAGACTTTTTATGTATGATAGTCCATAAGTTAAGCAACTCGTGAAAGATAAGTTAAGCAGCTTGTGACCATAAGTTAAAAAACTTGTGAACAAGAAATTAGACTTTCTAAAATTACATGATGTGTACAAATTAGAGCGTGCTCCATTCATGCATAAGCTTTTCAAAAACAAGCTACCTAATTCATGCAATTATGATTTCTCAACGATTGAAAGAACTCATGATTATGAAACCAGGAGACCAAGCAGATCTAATTATTTTTTACCTCGAGTTTCTGAATCTACTGGGCAAAAGAAGGTTGAATTCCGGGGTGTTAAACTGTGGAAAGAAATTAGCGAAAACTTAAAAAATAAACCCTTCAATTCGTTTGAAAATCAGTTTAAAGAAAATTTGATAAGAGAGTGCTGACTATATTGTTAGCGCTGATCGACATTGTTTGTACTGCGCGCTATGTTTATATGAGTGCAAATTATTTTACAGCTATTAGTAGGCCTTTGTGTTAACGCTTTGTGTCTTTAAACAAGGGGCATCTCGACTAGAAAATCTCAGGGTTATTCGATGCTCCTTGTTTCTTTCCGAATGTAAGGATTTGTTTTTTGTGCGTTACTTTGTGGAAAGAAAAAATAAACTACTACTACTAGTAACCCGATTTGTTTCAACATTAGGCGAGCTCTTGTGGGAAGTAGTGACAGAGTTTTCGAGACAAGTCTCGGGTCTCGAGACACAATTTTCAAAGTCTCATCTCGGTCTTGAGCTACAAGTTTAGATCTCGAGTCTCGTAAAATTACAGTCTTGAAATGCGAGAAGTCTGGAGATTCAAAATTTTAGGTTGTAGGACTAAAAAAACTTTGAATTTATTGGATGTGAGCATAAAATTAAAACATTGTCGAAGACATATTACAACATTGCCATACGTTCTCTGCCATGTAAAAACCCATCAAAAAAAAATTAAAGAAAATCAGGCAAACTTTCATGCTCGCACCCGTTACGTTTTTATAATGGAGGGGTTCGGACCTCCCGAAAATACAAATTTTTACATATTTCATGTTCTAAATGTGTTAAAAAGATGAGTGATGCTTCAAAAGTTTCAGAATTTTTGAAACAGTAACTGTTGTATTCTTTACCACATTAATAACTCGTGGCAAATTGGGTGGATTTTAAGAAAAGTCCGAAAAAGAGAGTTTTTTGATTTGGTATCTCATTCCGTCAGCTTTCCAGTAATTTTTTTATTGGCAAAGAAAATCTGCGGTAGTACGCTACAGATGAGATTGCAGACTCACAGTAATGAATCTTTTCCTACCAACACCTGTCTTTGAAACTTATTTTAAAAGCATCTAAGAGTACCGGTAACAATAACATTAAAGAGTCAGCGAAGATTTAAATCGCATGAAGTATGAACCAAAAATTAAATCTTCATTATATTCGCGTTATTACGCCGAAGCGTGAAAAGAGTGGTGAGCCCCATCTCTGCGGCTTAGCGCCAGGGCAACACCCTCTGAAAAACGTCGCAGCGGTGGCTAACCGTTGGCGGCACTGTGTCCGATTTGATCGGCCCGGGAATTGATCCCCAAACATGAGCGACGAAATCGGGAGGACGCGAAGATTTTCTGGGGTGATTGGAAGATGCTTTTTAGGCGAAAAAGACCATGAAAGTTGTTAGGTGTTAACATACGAATAAATTTTCTTAAAAGTTTTGGTCTCGCAAATTTTTTCAAGTCTCGGTCTTGGTTCCGAACATTAGGACTTAACTCCATCACTTATTTTAAAAACAGCCAAGCAACAGCAGGTCTGTTGATCAACACATGCAGATGCCGCAGTTAAATCATTAATAGTAACCAGCAGAAATTTACAGCGCAAGAAGTTGAGAGACTGTTCAGTCATGCGGAACGACCAAATCGCCCTAAATTGAGCAAGCTTGTAAATATGTTCGTAATCACAAAATGTTAGCGTAAAAAAAGTTATTCAAACAGGAAATACTTTAAAGTTAACCACGTACACCAATTTTCACACAAAACTAAACAGCGATTGTAGCGCAATAAACAACAAATAGTTCAAGCGGATAAATATTGGTTATTCGCGGAGCATTAGTAATGTGTCTCTCTATGAGAAGTCACTGGGCATCCCCAAAAGAGGAACAAATTCAAGAATTACTTCGTGACAAAAAAATTTTTTTGATTGTGGATGAAGCAGAGGTTGCTAAACAAAAGTAGGCCTGTATTAGTGTGCTTGTGGGCAGCTTAGATGCTCCTGATCAATCATTCCTCGTTAATTGCCATCCACTTGACAGCGGTCGCGATGTTAATAGCAGTATTATTCTGCACACTGTGGATGACATATTGCGACAACTTGAAATAAAACGCGAGAATTTTTCATTGTTCTTGACTGATGCTGCTCGGTACATGTCTTCGGCTGGAAAGACATTAAAGGAATTATACCCTTCTTTGATGCATGTCACCTGCGTTGCGCACTTACTACATAACTGCGCTATGCGTGTGCGTGCTCATTTTAAAAATATTGATGAAGTAATAGCAACGATCAAGGCAGCAACAAATCAAAAACAAAGATTGCTAGAAAGAGTTTCATGATGCTGGTCTGCCATCTCCTCCAGACCCTGTAATTACAAGATGGGCAACTTGGCTTAGAGCTGCCATATATTATAGTGAGAACCTTCCAGCTGTTCGTACCATTGTCAATAATTGGACAAGTGCAGGCCTCTTAGTCAGCAGAGCAAAAGACGCTATCAATGTGGAAGGTTTGGTGTCGGACTTGGTTAAAATAAATCAATACCGGACTCTAACAGCCAACGTACAGTCCCTAGAAGGAAGTGCCAGCACAATAACCAAAGCATACGGACTGCTGAAGAATATGCAATTCGATGATGATCCTTGCGCAATTAATGACTACATTAACAAACGACTCTCCAACTCTGATTTAGAAACAATAATAAACTGTACCAACTTGACAATTGACCCAACAAGCTACGCACTATTGCAAAAAGCCCAGCCAACCTCTGCTGCTGTTGAGAGGTCGTTTTCTATGCTCAATAAATTACTAAGAAAAGACAGAAATTTTGATTTTAAGAATGTAAAAAAATATATGATGCTGTATTACAATAAAACGTGAGTAATTGAGAAAATGTTCGAAGTAGGCTACCTTTTTCTTTAAAAACTTATGTAAATTGCAGATTATAAAACATATTTAATTAATAAAGTGCAACAAGACATAAATAATACGCAGGAGTAATTAGTGTCAGTGTGTTAGCTGACTTCACAATTTAGATTAGTTTCATGACAGAAAACCCCTGTTCACACAGGTTTGGGTTTTCAAATTAAGATGACCAGAAACGAGCGTTTTTTAAAAGAACTGAATATGTTTCTTCCCGCTACTGAAAATAAAACTAAAGATAATGCAGATTCAATCTAGAAAGTGCGTGGAAGCTTTCGAGCAGGTTAACCTTCATAATACATTTTAAACTTTCGTAATTCAAATTTTTTCGCACAAAAATATATTTATGACAGAACATTCGCGGCCCGTGGGCCGCGGCTCATCGGTTAAAAAACGCTGTTTTAAAGTAGATCATATTTTGCAGCTGACGCAAAACTAGTCTGTGGTCTAGCAGTTTCACACCTCATACGTCTTGAATCAGGATAGACGAGCAAAACTATGATAATAGGAGACTAATTTTACTAGTACGATACCGCAGCAGTAAACTATAGGCCTACCTGTAACGATACTTAAAATTGCATTTTAGCATGTTCATAAATATGGCAAGAGCTCGCGTGCCACTTTCAATGTTGTCGCGTGCCACATTTGGCACGCGTGCCACGTTTTGGGCACTCCTGCAATAAGCCTTAGTCGCCTTAAGAACGCATAATTGAAACTGTGCGTAGCCTACAAAATGCATCATATTTCGTGAAGCACTCAAAGGCCTAGGGGCCAAAATTATGAACAAACTTTATCTGAAAATTTTACAAAAAGCGTTAAAATGGCCATTGCAGTATGCAAATTTTCAAAAATATTTGGGGGAGCATGCCCCCGGTCCCCCTTACAGTCTTTTTTGTAACTTAAGTTGCTTAAAATTAACTCCACCGGAAAAAAAACTACGCTTGAAAAAGTGACGAAATTTGGTGCCCTTCCCTGAAAAAGATTTTGAATACGCCCCAGACACGAAACATTTTTAGAGGGCTTATGTACGGCCGTTTTCGAATCTAAACGTCTTAGTACAGTAGTTCTTAAACTTTTTATGCTACCGAATCCCTCAAGTCTCATGCAGGTGCTCACCAAACCCCAGCTAAAATTAAAGTTAAAAAATGTTTTGAAACGAGTAGAGCACAAAATCTAACAATGGTAGTCTCCTAACCATAGGGTTACAAGTTCAAGTAAAGTATAAACAGTACTTCGGAATACAATAAATATGGGACGAAAATAGCTTAAGGAGGAAAAATAACGCCACTGTAAATCTCAAAACTGGACGTTTCGACAACACAGATTCAGCTGTCATCATCAGCAAAGCATGCAGGCACTACAAACAGTTTTGTAGTGCCTTGCACCTGTTTCAAGTTACGTAATAATTGCGCAGTGCACACCCAAGGTTGTGCAAAACACAATATTTGTCTAGTTATGAAAAACTTACTTTCATGATATCAATCACTAGAGACTACACATTAGTTTTGCGCAAAATAGAGAATTAGACCACGTTGCGTTTTTCTAATTGTAGGTGCCTTCAATTTCTTGATGTCCGCCAAACCCCTGCAACCGACTCATCGAACCCAGTTTAAGAACCACTGTCTTAGTATTTAGTTAACATTTAACGTAATTTAAAATCACACCCCCACCCCACCAAAACTTTCTGGATCTGCCCCTGGTCCCAGTCACACTGATCGATACAATTCATGTGGGCGATCAGAATCGCAGCTAGCTCCTAGTACGTTTCGTAAAAACTGAGTAAACTTTAGCCGAATTTTTCTTTTTTTAATTGCTTCCCAAATAGGGGAAGGTGGGGTTATTTCGTACATGGGGCTAGTTCCGACCAACTACTTTCGGTTTTATTTTTGCACCATCATGTGACCTGCAGCAGTCACCGCAATCTCCTCTTTCAATCGCCATATTGGTTAGGTAGCACAATCAAGTAGTTTTTTGTTGAACTTCATATTCACGATGTTTAACAAAAAATTAAAATCAGATGAGACAAAATCGTAAGGTTTTGTGCTAGCATAGTTGCAATTTAAGCTGAAGTCTAGCATTAATACTTGTCAAGCATATATAAAAAAACACGCAGACGAGATGAATTTAAAAAAAAATCAAGTTGTGTAGGAAGAGTTTGCCATTTGCTAGTCTTGCTGAGTGTGGGGTTAATTCGGACATACGTAACAAACCATTCGAAATAGCTTGTGAAAACATTGTTTTCAAATTTGAAAATAATTTTAAATCAAATATGAAAATAATTTTACCACGTAAAGATGTTATTTTCAAATTGCCAGTGCCATAAATTGCTGAGTCTTCTCGACCTCCATTTTTACGATTTTTAATTTGAATTTTGAACAAGAGAACATTTAATTTTACCTAACTATTGAGATTATGCGTAGTCCCTTTCTTTCATTCGATTAATTTCATTTGAATTCTTTATTGTAAACTTTTGAAACTGTGTATGTGAATTTAACTGAAACGAGCTGTTTTTTCTATCAGCGGAAATCAGTGGTGAAATTGGCAAGTTAAAAGTGCCGTAGCTATCCGGTTTGCAGAGAACGAAATGAAATGTTAGGCTGTTTTTAAGCGCTTTATGACTACCAAGGTCTTGTTGTGCCAGGACTGAAGTTGTTGCGGTGAGATTACGTCAGCCGTTGGTTTGGAAATTTCCCGCTTCAGCGTTGTGCAATTTTTTCTCGATCGCTCGTTGCCGTGGCAACCTTTGTCTGAGTTGGCTTGCTGCATTCGTTCAGTTAATTACGAGTGCAGGCTGTGAACGCTAGGAAGCTGTGTTTTAGATGTAGATGTTCGCTGTTGTGTCAGTGTTTGTCGCAGTCTTGCAGTTGGGCCGCTGCTGTGGAGCGTGCACGAATTTTGTTTGGACATGCTGTGTCACCTACGCTAGGTCTATGTTATTCAGGAAAGTTATGTTTACTGCCATAAGCTACTGTTTAGTTCTCGTATAGCCACCGGGCTGTGCACCTATCTGCAGTAGATTTTTGTTAGTTGATTTGGTTTGGCTGAAGTGTAGTTTGGGCGTGTTATTTTAGGTGCCTGGTTGTCAGCGAGTTAATGTGATGTTTTGACCTCTTGCAGTAGACTATTTGCGAATTTGAGTGTGTTACGTAACCTTTTGTTTCTAGAATACGCACAAGTTGTCTTTAATGCTTGATAACGCTTGGTAATACTTGATCATGCTTGATAAAGCTTAGTTTCTATTTGAATAAGAGCTTGCTATCTACTCTGTGCTTGTGTGTGCGTTTGAGTACATCCTGGTTGTACTCTATAGCTAAGCAGTTTAGGTTAGAGTTAGGGACCAAGAGTTAAGAATCCTTTGTTATCTGTGTTTTCAAGTAATATTTGAGTCTGAAAGCTAGCATCAAGTGTTGAGAGATCGTGTAAGTTTGTTCAAATAGGATCAAGGTGCTGGGTTCGAATGTTCGACACCTAGCAGTGACAAGGAGCGTCACTCTAACCGGGGTTAAGTGCTACCCAAACATTTCCTACAACAACAGAAGTAATTCATTGGACAAAGTAGGCCTATGTTTTAACCAGTTCCATTCTCCACACTACCCATGATGCCGAGTGCTAAGCTGAGTAGGTGTGGATACCATTTTTAAAGTCTTTGGTATGACTCGACGGAGTATCGAACTCAGTCTCCTAGAGAATCAACTTCGAGCATAACAAAAAAGACCAGTAGAAGCAATAATCGCGAGGGTCAAAGTTGTCGGTCTTCGGGCAATATGACGCGGCGAAGCTATCAAGCAACATATCATGGCTTGGCAGGGTATATCGGTATGAAAGCAGACACTCGCAACTTAGGTAAACTGAATCCTTATCAAAAAACTAATAGTGTTTCTGTACGACCATGTTTTATTCAGTGATGAGTATTTTTGAGCGGCCAAAAATAACTGTTTATAATAATCGCGATACCGGTAACGAAATCTTGACACGGAATTATGTTTTCTATCACAACTTCCTACACGTTCATTTTATGCTCAGCACAATGAGCACACTCTAGATTGTGGTTAGGGAGCATGATATCGAGAAGCTGAGAATTTTTTGAGATCAAGATCATGATATCAAGAAGCTGAATTTAGAGAAAAAGCTGAGAATTTAAAGGCACAAACGCCAGCATTAGTGATTAAGACTTCGCCTATTCCTATTGCTTCATCACACAACATTCCACTTTAACCATGGTAGCCTACATTAATGCTACAAAAAAAATCAGTTATTTTTGTGTTAATACAAATAAATAAACCTTCTGCTTCATGCAATACGCTCGTCACACATACGGTACCGTACTACTCGCTTCTCAGTCCTTGCCGTTGAGCAAGAGAGCAGTAGGCCTACGTCTGGTAGCCTAGGATTCGTTCTACTTTACTCCCACTCACAAAGCATTTTGACATCATAAACGTAGTATGATCGACAGGTTTAATATTGCGGTTTTAGCAAATAATGCACCCAAAGTCCGTATAACTCACGTATAAGTTGAGCGAATCATTCGTTACATTGTTAAGCGACAATGGAGCAAAAATGTGTCCAAAAAGACAATCGCCTGCCTATCTTTCGTAATGTAAAAACGCTTGAAAGTGTTACAAAAAAGGTCATAACTTCGGTTATGCTTGTTGAATTTTAAAACTTTTAACTGCATCATGAAGCTCTTGACTTACGCTATCGTTTAAAACAAATTTCAAGAAAATTGGTTGTGTTTTAAGCACTCTACATTGTAAATAATTTAAACAGAGATAAAAATTTTTGTAGCGGTTTTTTGACTAGTAGCATTTCTTGTCATTTTAAAACATAAATATAGGGCAGATTTGCAAAGAGTTAATCTGATTCAAATTAAATAGGTTCAATCACAAAAATTTAAACTTCACTATGAAATTAGCGTAGCTATTGGTCGTGGTTTTTCAAACCCTTAAAACTTTTTCGCTAGAAAATGATTGCATAAATTGTTTTAAACCTCATGTAAAATAAGGCTTCACTATATAGAATTAAATTTTTACAACCGTGTTAGGTTGGTAGTGTGGTTGTTAACTTCTGTCGTGCTTCACCCTCGGGCTTTGGACCATTTGTTAAACGAAAAATTCAGTAAGCAAAATTTAAGCGGGAAAAATTTACCGGTATCTATTTTACTTTTCGATTTTACTGTTTCATATCCATTAACATAGGTCTACGTCGTTTCACGGCCGCAGCTTCTTGAATTTCAAACCTCGGGCTTTTAAAATCAAATATTGTGGGCCAGAATAAAATTAACTAGAGGCTCGTTTTACACATGGTCCAAGGGTGAATCATGATAGAAATTAACAACCTCACTCCAATCTGGTGAATCTACCATGGTTGCAAAACCTAGTTCTACGCACGAATAGTGAAACCTACTTTTACACGAGGTTTAAAACAATTTACGCAATCATTTTCTTGCAACAAATCTTTGAAGGCTTGGAAAACTACGATCAATAGCTAGGCGACTTTCATATTGAAGTTCAAATTTTTGTAATTGAACCTAGTTTAAATCAAACAATAACTTTTACTTTTTGCAAATCTGTGCTATATTTATGCATTTAAAACAGCAAGAAATGCTGCTAGCGTAAAAATTGCTTCAAAAATTACTAAGTATGTCCAAATTATTAACCATTTAGAGTGCTTAAAACACCATCAATTTTCTTGAAATTTGTTTTAAACGATAGCTAAAATCAGGAGCTTTACGATGCAGTTGAAATTTTCAAAATCAAACGAACGTAACTAAAGTTATGACCTTTTTTCTAACACTTTCAAACGTTTTTGCATTATAAAAGATAGGCAGGCGATTGTCTTTTTGGACACATTTTTTGCCCCATTGTCTCTGCTCCATTCCTGTCCGCGCAACTTATACGAAGTTATACGGACTTTGAATGCACCTATAAAAGCGTTGCGGTCGTGATGTGAAAGACAGGGATATTAGTGCGATGATTAGGCTACTTAGCATCACAAAGTGATTCGGTTGATCGATCCAGTAACATTCGTTGTCACAGGAACTGCCGGAGCTCGCGCTCCGGTGGTAGTGGAGAAGTTTGGTGCGGAGCTCCGGCGCGCTCCGGCCCAATTTCACCACTGGCGGAAATTGATGCAGAGTGCTTTTTCATCGCAATAAATTCGCCTTCTTTTTAATGTCCGAGACTACCCCACTGCTTGTCCGGACCTACTCCACTATTGGGGCAAGTTCGGACGTACTACACCGCCTTGCATTTTTGTAAGTAATGGGCTAATGGCCTAATGCTTGGAGCCATAACAATCATGAACAATTTCATATTGAAGTCAAAAGGTTATCTACATATTTGTACAATGAGTTGGTAATTCCACATTCTTAATCTTGCTCTGGAGTCAAAAAAGTAAATTTTGTCCGAAATAACCCCACCTTCCCCTACTGTAGGTTACGACAGAAAATAATGCTGCTCGGTGACAGTTGAACGTTATGAACAAGTTCAAACTTGTCCACTGAAATGCGCATAGCGTAAAATTTCTCTTATAAGCCTATTCATAGTCTGCACTCTGCATCCTACCGAGCCCTGTTTCAAGAAAGCCAGGACTCTTAAAAGGACGTCAGAAGACCAAAAGAGACTTCTCCAATGACTTACCGGTAGCATCTTTTGCTGTGCTCATGAATCCTCTCTCAATTGAAATTTACAGTGGATGCATACCATGAATAATAGCGACCTGTTATTGTGAATTTGTAATGCCGCATATTAATATGCTAAATGAAAAATACTCTGTTTGTACTAGGCCCAAGAGAAGTTTTCTGTCCACTGACTGCTGGCCACAACAATTTGTATATAACTTATTAAAAGTTTTGCAAGAGCATTAACCTTTTTTTGTCTTAAAACTTTTTTTATAATTACTAATTAGTTTTCACGGACAATCTAATTGTATCATTTAAAAATTGTGTAATTGCATGCTTACGTGTTTTAATTCCTGCTTTGTGGTTCAAACCTCGTCGGTTACATTCATTTTTTTGTAAGTCCGTAGTTTCAAGATTTCCGCCAGGACTGATGGTGTACTACACATTATCCATTCTGTATCGCTGTAGATATAATTAATCATTCAGTGTTTTTGTCCCATCGGTCCCTGATCTTCTGCACTTTAGGTGGCAGCGACCTAAATGAGCTTTGCTCCCTTCGCCGTCTCCTATGTGCATATTTCCAAAACTCCAGAGTCCAGAGTGTAATGTTACCGTTCACTTATGTTTGTTTTTGAAAATGTTGTACATCCATAAAACCTTTGTTCTTCTTGTTCACAAAATTTCACAAAACCAAATCACGTACCGCATATTTATAACACGTACCAACGTACCGTACCTTAGCAATAATTACGTATCGTACAAGCGTACTGTACTATTTGCCGGAAAATGGAAGGTACCGTACTGCCATCCTTGTTTGTCACTCCTAAGAGCCTGCGTTACCAGTTGTATATATTGTCGTACTGTTGCATCATAATTGCCTGTTCTCGCGTTCAATCTTATTGAGCAAGTTTGTGGTTATTGCTTTTCCGATCTGTTTTCCGTGAGACCATGACTGACTACGAATAAACAACAGTGAGCTAAATTTATCTGATTTCTTATTCTAACCTCCTTGAAGTCATGGTTCCATTGCATTTCGTGACGCCCGACGTGATCTGTGTATGGAAAGCAAAAAATGGATTCTCTCTCGCAGTTTAACGATGTTGAATTCAAGACAACAGAATTTGAAAACTCGCCATCTTGTTCAATGGATCCCAAATTTTCTACTTCTAAACCATCAGTAAATGAAAAGACAGGTCAGAGTTTTGATTCTATTTTCACTCAAAATCAATTTTTGGGCGTTAACAGCCGCCTGCCTTTGCCAACATTCTGGCCTAACAATGTTAAACTTTGGTTTGCATTTGTTGAAACTATTTTTGAGACATATTTTGTGGTTAGCGAGCGAGAGCGTTACAATCAGCTGCTTGCCGCTCTAAAGCAGGATGAAATTAGTAGAGTTGGTCATGTGATTCTTTCAAGCAATATTGGTTGTGGTCCGTACAGTACCAGTACCTTACAAATATGAACTGCAAACCTGATGTAATTTCACTTACAGAAACATGGATACAACCATCATCCTCTGGCCCATATAAAAACTTAAATGGCTATAATTTCGTATCAAATTGTCGTAACAGTTGTAAAGGAGGTGGAGTTGCATTCTATGTAAAAGATAAATTCCACTTTAATATTTGTGATGAATTAGTGGAAATGGATGAAAAATTTTTGAATCACTTTTTATAAATTTGAAAATGGAGGGTGAATCATTTTTATGCGGAACCATTTATCGATCACCAGCTAATGATACTATGTCTAATGAAAAATTTAGAATTAAACTTCAAAATTGTCTTAGCAAAATAGATGTAAAAAAAAATGTTACATATTTGGTGACTTTAACTATGATCTAGCCCAAACTACTGAAAATACCCATGTTTATGAGTTTACAGAAATAATGCTAAATCACTCATTTTTCTCAGTGATTAATAAACCAACTCGAATTACCGATACAACTGCAACTGTATTAGACCAATTATGGGCAAACTCCTTTTGTTATGCTGTGAGATCTAATATTCTTCTGCATCCCATATCCGACCACCTTCCTATATTTATGTGTATTAATTTATGTATGAATAATTCTTCTGCTTGCACCACAGTTAGGTGCTTTAATGATAATAATATGTCTAAATTTTATCATGAGCTAGAAAACATAGATGAACACCCGATCTTAAATGAAAGTGACGTTAACGAGTCATTCACGTGCTTCATGAAAGAGTATAACCGAGTCTTTGAAAATTGTTTTCCTTTTGACTGCTGTTAAAAATTATGCTAAAAACAAAAGTTGGTTTGATAAAGATTTGCAAATACTTCTAAAGAAAAGGAGACATTGTTTAAAAAATATCTTAAGAAGAAAACTCTCATTGCTAAAGTTAACTACAACAAAGCGAGGAACAGTTATTTCCGCACTCTGAAGATAAAAAAAGACAGTTATTATTCATCACTTTTCGCGCAACATAAAAGCAACCTAAAACAAACATGGAAAGCTATAAACAATCTTCTAGGGAAAGTGAAAACCGGATCCTGCACTTCACTTAAAATTGGTAATGAGGTGACCAGTGATGCTCAATCCATTTCTAATCACTTTAATCTTCACTTTGTCGAAGTAGGTAGCAAGCTGGTAAAAAAATTACCTTCTACCCCAAACCACTTCGGAGATTATTTACCTCCAGCTACCCCAAATTCAATTTACTTTTACCCCACAACCCCACGAGAAGTAAAGAATATTATATCTGAATTGCAATCTAAAACAAGCAGTGGTATGGATGGGATTCCAACAAAAGTTCTGAAATCAACACCCGATAATGTTATGCCTGGTTCACACTAGCGCGGAAAAGCGGAAAGTTTTTCCGCTGACGGACTCGTTCCCACTGCCAGCGGAAATTTTTGTCATTTTTTCCGCGCGGTAAAAAACTGTGCTTCGACGGAAAAAATACGAAGTAGAAATATTTCAACTTTTTTCGCTTCCGCGCGCGGAAAATGGTCGATGGACTAGTCCATTATGCTAAAGTTTCAGTTGAGTTTAGCAAAATATGCAATAACCAACTCTAAATTAGATTGAGTTAATGTGAATTGTGGGTAGTGGGCATCTGCTAAATTTTTATAGTTCAACAAAATTTGCTGGATATCAAAAGTAGCCTACCTATTAGATCTATTGATTAAATAATTATACCCTGGAGCTCAGACACAGAGCGTCTACTACAGTATGCACGAGGGAACCACCCTCTGTGCTTACTTCCTCAGTGTCTGTTGGCATTTCTTCCGTCGAGTCTAGTGTGAACTCAAGCGCGGAAAAACCGCGACGGTACCGCAGTTTTACGCGCGGAAATTCCGCTCGCGGATTCCGCTTTCCGTTTACCGCGTCTAGTGTGAACCAGGCATTATATATATTCTAACTCACATATTTAACCTTTCCTTAAGTAGCGGTGTATTTTTGAATAAATTCAAGCTTGCAAAAGTTGTACCTATTTTCAAAAAAGGAGCAAGGCATGACGTGAACAATTATAGACCTATTAGTTTGCTCCCAGTTTTCTCAAAAATCTTAGAGAAGTTAGTATATCGGCGCCTTTTAAGTTTCTTAACCAGACAAATTTTTTTTCATGAAAATCAGTTTGGCTTTCGAAAAAATTATTCCACCAGCCACGCAGCCACGTTACTAGTTGAAAATATTATTAATGCATTTGAAGAAAAGAAAAAAGTTATTGGTGTATTCCTAGATTTGTCTAAAGCCTTTGATACCATAGATCATAATATTTTACTTCGTAAACTACAACATTATGGTGTAAGAGGTCTGCCCTTAGACTGGTTTTCCAGCTATTTAAGTAATCGCTTTCAACAAGTTTTGTGTAATGACAAATTATTAATAAATTGTGGTGTTCCTCAAGGTTCTATTTTAGGACCACTACTTTTCTTGATATACGTTAATGACTTTTCTAGGTGTATTTCAACTGGTAAAACTATAATGTTCGCAGATGATACTAACTTATTTTTTAGTGATAATTGTTATAACCAACTGTTTCGAGTGGCCAATGAGGAACTGATTAGTGTAGATCACTGGCTTACGGCTAATAAGTTGTCACTAAATATCAGCAAAACGAAGTACATTGTGTTTCGTACTCTGAATAGCAAACTGCCTAGAAATCTTCCGAGTTTAAAATTGCGTAATAATAATTTAAAGAGAGTGAGTAACGTTAGGTTTTTGGGTATTATACTTCATGAGCATCTATCATGGAAACCGCATATGGAAGTGTTATTGCAAAAAATTAGATTAATGACCAGCGTTGTAAATAAAATTAAGAGCCTTTTGAACGAGCAGATTCTGTTTACACTTTACAATTCGTTGATCAAAAGTCACATTCAGTATTGCATATTAATTTGGTGCAATGGAAATAAGACAATGGTGCAAAGACTTCAAAGTGCGGCGAATAAATTCGTCCGGTTAATTTTCAAACTAGATTTAAGAGAGAGCGTTAAAGATTCAATGCAGCAACTCGGCATTCTGACTATAAATCAATTGGCTGAACTAGAAACCGCTAATTTCATGTACAAGTATTTGCATAATAAACTGCCAATAGTTTTTAACGGATTGTTAGATAAAAACACAATCAGTGAAAAAGCACATGATACGAGAAGCCAATCAAAGTTATTTCCCCTATACCGACGCATAGAGTTAACCAAGCAATCAATGAAATATAGAGGTCCACGTACTTGGAATGCTATCCCGATATCGGTTAGAGAAAGTAAATCACTCAAATCTTTCAACTTCAAAGTGCGGCGAATAAATTCGTCCGGTTAATTTTCAAACTAGATTTAAGAGAGAGCGTTAAAGATTCAATGCAGCAACTCGGCATTCTGACTATAAATCAATTGGCTGAACTAGAAACCGCTAATTTCATGTACAAGTATTTGCATAATAAACTGCCAATAGTTTTTAACGGATTGTTAGATAAAAACACAATCAGTGAAAAAACACATGATATCATAAGTAGCTACTATCTCATAAGTACTGTCTCATAAGTAGCTACTATTGTTTCTAAAGCTCATGATACGTATGCAATCAAGGCCTCTCTCTGCTCTTTGCTTTTGTATGTTGCAGATTAAGAAATTTCTGAAGGGTTGAAGAGCAGTGTCGAAGAAATCGGAACGTGATCAAAGTTTGAAGTATTCCAAATTGACGAAGCTACAATCTTAAAAGGAATGAAGCAAATCAACTGACTTTTTCCACAAAAATCTGTTACACACTAGGCCTAATTGCGTTGCGTTTGCAGTTTCTTGTTAGAGTAAAACGTGAATTATGAAATTTTGAAGTGCTGGCAGTTTGGCCTAGCCCCTCCTCGCTTGGGAAATGTGTAAATTTGTCTCAAATGCTTGGCACGTGTTGCTTGCTTTCTCCAAATTTGTCTTTATTACACAATTTTGTTTGATTTCTTTTTGGCTCATAAGCTATATTATGCTTTAGGTGCAGTGACCATGCTTCTTTTAGTTTTTAAATTCATTGTAGGGTTGTATATTGCATGCTTTAACGGTTCGCGTTTTGTCGCTGTTACCTTTTTTTCGGCCGAATGTCGTGATATGCGTTGTTTCTATGTACTTTGATGGTCGTTGAATAAAACTACTACTACTACTAAAACTGCTTTAATTGAGCATTATGAGTTGAATCACGTAATAAAGCTCAATCAATTGTTACATGGCATCACGCTACAAAGCTGCATGGAAAGACCTTCGGACTTGCTTCACCGTATGAAAAATTTAATTGGTCTTGATGGAAAATTTTCCTATGACTTGCAAAAGAAATTGTTTCTGGACCGCATGCCGGCCAATGTGCGTTTGATTCTTGCTGCTAACTATGAGTTGAATTTACATGACGTGGCTGTTATGGCTAACTTCGTTTTTATGTTTTCAAATTCTGAAAGTGTGTATGCTAGGCCTAATACGAATTTTTCTGATTGTAGGCCTACACCTGATTTTGATTACGAGCGTGCAAATTCCTCTGTTTTGACACAAACGTACGTAAACAGCAACTTGCAGTCCCAAATTAACTCGATGGCCGATGAATTACAAGATTTAAAAAAAGCTGCTAGAGAGAACACTTCGCTCTCACCATGTTACGAGTCACGGCCTAAAGAATTAAACTCGTCTGCCTACCGCAAGAACACTTATCAGTCAATTCGGCCCAACTTTGACGGTGCTTCTGTCGTCAGTTTTGACCCCAGGTATAAGAACTCAACAGTTTCGGCCTACAGTTAGCAATCGACAGCAATTTTCTCGGCAACTTGCTCAAGATGTGTGCTATTATCACAGTATGTTCGGCTCTAGAGCTTATCGCTGTCGGCCCCCCTGCAATTTTAACAAGCCAAAAAAACGTGATGAGTCCTGTTATAAGGTGAACGGGAATATGGACTCTAGCTTTGACTCTGAAACGTTTACCATTTTTGATGAAAACAATAACTTGAATTTTTTGGCAGATACTGGCAGCTCCTTAAGTTTACTTCCCAGCTGTTTTGCATCCAGGTTTAAAGTAACTATTGCCGACGTCAACCCAGTGCGCATGGAATGTGCTACCGGGAAAAATATTAGGTCGGAGGGTGAAGTTGTTTTGCTCCTTAAACTTAATATAGGGACCTTTGACTGGGCATTTAGAGTATGTGATGTGAGAGAGTGCATATTGGGCGCTGATTTTTTTGAGCATTTTAACTTGTTGGTCAACGTAAAAGCCAGGGCCCTTGCGCAAGGTGATGATTATAACAATCAAGTAAACACTGCTCCTGCACGGAAAAATGTTTCATCGTTTATCGGTAAGGATTCCAACTGTGATTCCCTCGACGAGACAATTTTTGACCAAAGTGCTTCGTCTTCACTAAAGACGGTTGAGTCTGTTTTACAGGAATTTCCTGAGATAACGCTGCCAATGTTTTATAACAGACCTGTAAAGCATGATGTCACTCATACTATTTATACTTCTGATTTGCCCAAATCTTGTCGACCTCAACCACTGTCCCCTGAAATGTTAAAGATTGCCAAGGAGCAATTTCAAGATATGCTAGAGAAAGGTATCGTTGAACCAAGTACTGGACCATGGTCTTCTCCCTTACATCTTGTCAAAAAAAAAAAGACGGCAGTTATTGCTGTGTGGGAGACTACCGTCGACTGAATAACGTAACTAAAAAAGACTCTTATCCTTTGCCATTTTTAAATGATTTTTCGCACAACTTACATGGCATGACTATCTTTAGCGCTATTGATCTTAAATCAGCCTACCATCAGGTTCCTATGGATGCCGAATCCATGCAGAAGGCCACCCTTAGGCCTACAACACCTTTTGGAGCGTTTCAATACCGCAGAATGAACTTTGGGATATGTAACGCTACGCAAACGTTTCATCAACAAAATCATATCAGGTTTCGAAAATTTTTGCTTTGTGTATGTGGATGACCTGCTTGTTGCTAGTGCTAATGCTGAAGAACATAAAGTGCATCTCCGAAAGTTGTTTGAGCGTTTAACTGATCATAGCTTGATTATCAATGCAGAAAAGAGCCAGATCGGGAAAGAAGATTTAGAGTTCTTGGGTCATCGCATTACCAAGAAAGGGTTTTGTCCCATTCAAAGCCGCGTGGAGGCTATTTGCAATTTTCCTAGGCCATCCACTGTCACTCAGCTTAGATCCTTCTTGGGTATGGTTAACTTTTACCGCCGTTTTATTTCACACATTTCAGGTTCTCTGCGACGTCTCAACATGATGCCCTCCGACGAAAAGAAAGGATCCACCAAAGAATTGATTTGGAAGCCAGAAGCAATCCTAGCATTTGACCAGATTAATTCTCAACTCGGAGATCAAACAAAATCAATGCCAAGTTTTCACTTATTTGTGATGCAAGTAGTTACGGAGTTAGGGCATCTTTAAATCAGCTTGATGAAGGAGAATGAAAACCAGTAGCATTTTTTTCTAAAACGTTGGATGCTACTCAGCGGAAGTATAGCACTTTCGATCGTGAACTGTTAGCTGGATATCTCAGCCTAAAGCACTTTAAACATATTTTGCAAGGACGTGAATTGAATATAGTGACTGATCACCAACCACTCGTAAAAGCTTTTAGGTCAACCAACGACAATTTCACTCCTCGACAAACTCGACACTTGTCTTATGTTGCTGAATTCACAGACAACCTGGAATACATAAATGGTTTTCTCAACATTGCTAGCGATGCCTTGTCGCAAGCTGAGATCAATTCTGTGTCCTTGATTTCTGAAATTCTTCCTTTGGCTGAAATTGCATCTCGCCAACAAGATGCTGAATTTCAAGAAAGTTTATGCAGCTCTAATTATCCATCTCTTTTGTTACAAACTAGATTACTCCCGGCCAGTCAAATTTCAATCATTTGGAATACTTCAAAAGGAACATTTAGAGTGGTTGAGCCCAGATCACTCACCAAGCGGGTTTTTGACACTATGCACGCTCTCTCACATCCTGGGATTAAAGCTACCCAACGCCTTATTGGGGACCGTTTTGTGTGGCATGGGACGAAAGGGGATATTGTAGAATGGTGTCGTTCGTGTATAAAATGCCAAAAATTAAAATTTTTTGTCATAATAGAGCTTCTCTTGAGAATTTTATAGAACCATGTTCTCGTTTTTCAGATGTACACATTGATTTATTTGGGCCTTTACCTCTCAACAATGGTTGTTCGTATTTATTGACTTGTATTGACCGTTACACGCGATGGTTGGAGGCTATTCCTCTACCAGATGTATCTGCTGCTACGTGTGCAGACGCATTTTTACTTCATTGGATTGCACGTTATGGGTGCCCTTTAAATGTGACCACAGATCGCGGTACCTAGTTTTGTTCTGATCCGTTTAGGAATTTTTGCATTAATTTGCGAAACACTACTGCGTATCATCGTGCACCTAACGACATCATTGAAAACACTCATCGCACGATTAAGGCAGCGCTAAAAGCACATAAAAACCCTCTCAACTGGCATTCCAACTTAGGATTAGTTTTGCTGGGATTACGGAGTACTTACAAACCTAACATTGATTGCTCCTCGCCTGAATTGTTATATGGAACTTACTATTCGGCTGCCTGGGGAATATTGTGAAGATTTTTTTCCTCAAATCCCTCAAAACAACTCACGAAATTCATGTCACTGCAGAGGTTCATTCCTCGAAGAAGGCAACCTGCGATCAAATCGTTTCTTGACCCACCGTTGGATACATGTTCTCATGTTTTTGTTAGAGCATACGCGAAAAAAGGGCCGCATTATGATGGACCATTTTTGATTCTAGAAAAGCGACCGAAGTATATTATGCTTCTTATGAATGGACATAAAAACTCGGCATCCATTGACCGCCTGAAAGTTGCACACTTGCCTATAGTCACTATAGTAACTTGTCCAATTGCAGTGGCAGCCTTTTACCTGCTGACTCGCCCACTGAACCTTTCAGCACCCAACTTAAACATGATGCGGATCATGAACCAGACGAGCCCCTTGCATTCACACGGAGAGGGAGACAAGTTAGGTGCCCCATTCGTTTTCGTGATTAGATGTTGATATTTTGATTTTACTGCAGGTTTTATAACATTTTGCTGATTTTCGTTGTGTTTTTCAGGCTATTTTAATTTTGTTGATTTTCGCAATGTTTTGACCATGCACTCTGACCAAGCGTTTTGAAAGTGGGGGCTTGTGTAGAGCCTGCGTAACCACTTGTATGTATTGTCGTAGCCTACTGTAGCGTCATAATTGCCTGTGTTCGCATTCAATCTTACTGAGCAAGTTTGTAATTATTGTTTTTCCGGTCTTTTTCCGTGGCTAACTACGAATAGACAACAGTGAGCTAAATTTATCTGATTTCTTATTCTAACCTCCTTAGAGTCATGGTTCCGTTGCAACCTATTCACCCGCGCACAGCCCGCGTCAACAACGTCACCAAGACTTTGTCGCTCAGTTCACGACAGACATTCGTCACGTAGAAGGCGAGAAAAACGTTGTTGCTGGCGCTCTTTCAGGAATCACAGCGTCGATCGTTGAAGAATTTCCGGCGATCAACTTCTTAGAAATGGCTATCGCCCAGCAACATGACGTATCTACTATGAATCTACAACGTAGTGCCAATTCTTTACGCATTGAGACTAGATCTCTTCCCACGCATGGTGCTACCATTCTCGGTGACACACCCACTGATCAGTTTCGCCTCTTAGTTCCTCAAAAGTTTCGCAAAGCTGCATTCAACATTGTTCATTCTCTTGCACATCCAGGCATCAAAGGCACTCAAAAGGCAAAGTCACAGAGGTACGTTTGGCCAGGAATGCATCATGACATCAACCTTTGGTGCCGATCTTGCATTGCCTGCCAGCAATCGAAAATACACCGACACACAATTTCACCATTACAATCATTTCCTCCATCGTCGAAAAAATCTCAACATATCACGTCGACATTGTTGGACCACTTCCTGAGTCATGCAGATGCAGCTACCTACTAACCATCACCAGTGGTGGGCAGTAACGAATTACAATTGTTACTCGTTACTGTAACGAGGTACTTTTTGAGTAACTGTAACGGTAACATCGTTACATTAGAAAAGAAGTAATGAATTGCGTAACGAAGTTACTTTGCTAGCGATATTTCAAAGTTACTAGTTACTATTTCACAATGCACTTCATTGTTTGTGTTAAATGAAAATCTTGAAAAGTTAAAATAACAAAAAGTAAGCAGATATCATTTTTCTGTGGACTTTCGGGTAGGATTTAGCTTTAAACGAATGCGTTTGACTTGTAAACATGGCTATTAAGAGCGCCATGCTTGTAAACAAAACAGGTTTGCGATTGGCGGACAGAAAGTCCAGACCAGACTCCAGCAGTCATGCACCTTTCGAAAATTTTTATTCGCAACGACATGCAGCTGCACCCTTTGCTGCGAAACGAAAAAGCAAAAAATACAACAAAGTGAGGAAGCGATAGAGCGCCAGATTTCTTTGGTGCCTTTTATGCAAAGCAGAGATTTTTCGAAATTCTTTTCGAGTTGCCAAATGCGGAACAGGGGTGAAATGACGTCACTGGCACAAATGTGCTACTAGCACATCGTCACTCGCACTCGCACATTTCGACTCGCACATAACCAATCGCTCGCACATCACTGTACTCACACTCGCACATTCCATGCTCACTCGCACATTATAGCCGGACCGTTCGCACATTGACCAAACTAGCACTCGCACATTCCGGTGTTGTAAAAACCGGACCACTAGCACGTTGACCAAGCTAGCACTCGCACATTCCGATGTTGTAAAATGAAGACCACTCGCACATTGACCAAACTAGCACTAGCACATTCCGGTGTTGTACAAACCGGACCACTCGCACATTGACCAAACTAACACTCGCACACCAAACTAGCACTCGCACATTATGACCGGACCACTCGCACATTGACCAAACTAGCACTCGCACATTTCGGTGTAGTAAAAAGCAGACCACTCGCACATTGACGAAACAAGCACTCGCACATTCCGGAGTTGTAAAAGCCACACCACTCGCACATTGACCAAACTAGGACTCGCACACCAAACTAGCACTCGCACAATACATGTTCACTCGCACATTATAATCGGACCACTCGCACATTGTTTAAACTAGCACTCGCACATTCCGATGTTGTAAAAACCGGACCACTCGCACATTGACCAAACTAGGACTCGCACTTTTCATTTCACTCGCACATTTCCATTCGCACATTACAACCGGACCACTCGCACATTGACCAAACTAGCACTCGCACATTCCTATGTTGTAAAAACCGGACCACTCGCACATTGACCAAACTAGCACTCGCACATTCCGATGTTGTAAAAACCAGACCACTCGCACATTCCAGTGTTATAAAAATTGGACCACTGGCACATTGACCAAACTTGCACTCGATCGGACATCTGGGTGGTGTGGTTATAATGAACGAATGAACATAGAATGTGCGAGTCCTAGTTGGGTCAATGTGCGAGTGGTCCGGTTTGTACAACACTGAAATGTGCGAGTGCTAGTTTGGTCAATGTGCGAGTGGTCCGGTTTGTACAACACCGGAATGTGCGAGTGCTAGTTTGGTCAATGTGCGAATGGTCCGGTTTTTGCAACACTGGAATGTGCGAGTGCTAGTTTGGTCAATGTGCGAGTGTTAGTTTGGTCAATGTGCGAGTGGTCCGGTGTTTACATCACCGAAATGTGCGAGTGAACATGCAATGTGCGAGTGCTAGTTTGGTGTGCGAGTTCTAGTTTGGTGAATGTGCGAGTGGTCTAATTTTTTGGCTTTGCAATATCGGAATGTGCGAGTGGTCTAATTTTTACTTCACCGTAATGTGCGAGTGCTACTTTGGCCAATGTGCGAGTGGTCTGGTTTTCACAACACCGGAATGTGCGAGTGGTCTTGATTTTACAACACCGGAATGTGCGAGTAGGCCTACCTGTTTGGTCAATGTGCGAGTGGTCCGGTCATAATGTGCGAGTACGGTGATGTGCGAATGATTGGTTATGTGCAAGTCGAAATGTGCGAGTGAACATGGAATGTGCAAGTAGGGTGATGGGCGAGTGATTGGTTATGTGCGAGTGAACATGGAATGTGAGAGTATGGTGATGTGCGAGTGATTGGTTATAATGTGCGAGTGAACACGGAATGAGCGAGTAGGTGATGTGCGAATGATTGGTTATGTGCAGTGCGAATCGAAATATGTGAGTGATCAGGTCGTAATGTGCGAGTGATCATGGAATGTGCGAGTGATTAGTTATGTGCGAGTGGTCAGGTCATAATGTGCGAGTGAATATGAAATGTGCGAGTGCGGTGATGTGAGAGTCGAAATGTGCTAGTGGTCCGGTCATAATGTGCGAGTGAATATGAAATGTGCGAGTGGTCCGGTCATAATGTGCGAGTGCGAGTATTTTTTTTTTTTTTTTATTTAGTTGCATATTTATCCTCCTATCACGAGAAAGCGATCAATGCGCTATACGAGCTCGCTTAGGAGTTGCCGGCCATCTGTCTACCACACCAAGATGGGGGAATCCCGCTAAGTGCCTTTCCCAACGGCACAACAAGTAAACTTGCCGGCTTGTTCTCCACACTGTCCCTTCAATACTGAGCGTCAAGCAGGGAAGCTGTGAATACCAATGTTCAAGTCATTGGTTTGACCCGACTCGGAATTAAACCCGAGTCTACAGCTCAAGAGACAGACGCTCCATACCACTCGGCCATCTGAGCTGTTATACCACTCGGCCATCTGAGTAGGGTGATGTGCGAGTGATTGATTATGTGCGAGTGGTCCGGTCATAATGTGGGAGTGAACATGGAATGTGCGCGTTCGAGCACAGTGATGTGCGAGTGATTGGTTAAATGTGCGAGTGGTCCGGTCATAATGTGCGAGTGGTCCAGTCATAATGTGCGAGTGATTGGTTCTGTGCGAGTCGAAATGTGCGAGTGGTCCGGTCATAATGTGCGAGTGAACATGAAATGTGCGTGTGCGAGTACGGTGATGTGCGAGTAATTGATTATGTGCGAGTGGTCCGGTCATAATGTGCGAGTGAACATGGAATGTGTGAGTTCGAGTACAGTGATGTGCGAGTGGTCCGGTCATAATGTGCGAGTAAACATGGAATGTGCGAGTGCGAGTACAGTGATGTGCGAGTGATTGGTTATGTGCGAGTCGAAATGTGTGAGTGCGAGTGACGATGTGCTAGTAGCACATTTGTGCTAGTGACGTCATTTCACCTCGTCTCCAAATGCGCTGCTTTTTCCACCAGATATGCTTTTTTTTAATTTCTTCGGCGGGCGTATTATGCTTTGTGCTGGTGTGAAGATTTTTAGGCGGGTTTGAAAAAATCACATTGCCGATTTCTAAGATTCATAAGGCTTGATTGATGAAAAATATGTGATCAAGCTCAAGCAAATTTGCTTTTTTACCGGTTCAAAATGACTTGCGTTTGCACGTAGTCTGTATGTATCTGTTTTATTTTTATTTTAAAGGACGTAGAATTTTCAGCTTACAGTAACATCCCGGTTAAGTTTGCAACCGTTTAAGTTCGCATCCCTATTAAGTTCGCAAAAAATAGTCAGAAAATCAAGATTCAACTTTTACAGAAAGGTATATTTACAGCAAAACAAACAAGCCATGAAAAGTTTGCGGTTTGAACGAGTCATGAATCGTCAGCTGATGCACATTGCGTTCGCTCTTGCGTTTCGCTTCCAAAACCACCTGCTTCAATTTTCGCTGAAAAAATTCAAAGAAATTTTTCAGTTCGTTGTAATCAATTCCTGCTTTTCTCGCACGTAGGGGAACAACAACTGATCCTCTACTTCAAGGACCTTATTGTTTTGTTCTCGAAACACTAAGTTACGAGCCCTAAATGGTCGGAGTGTCTATCAGCGCTGACACATGCCATATGTTACGTAATAATGCACTTTGCACTAACCACCTATAGCCTAATTGTTATGTTCGCACCTACCGTATAAGTTCGCACAAATTGTTCAGATTCAAGTTGCGAACTTAGCCTGGAGATTACTGTACAGACTAATAGTGTTAATTGTTTGTTTAAAATCTTTGGGTAGATTTTTACATTGGGAGAAAAAAGCTACGTTACTCTAGTTGGAAACAGGGTTTTGTAAATTTCTCTTGAGATTTGTTTGTGATTTATTGCAAAGGCAGCAGTGTGACATTTAGTGTTGTGAAGACAAACGTAGCTATGGTATTTTCTTATTGATTTTAGGCTTTGTCAGGTGAATAAGTTGAAACGTATTAGTTCTTGATAGAGGTATTTGTCTAGGCAAAACAGCCACTAAATATGCATTGGTAACACTTTTCATGGTTTGGATATTTTGGGCTGTAATTTTTTGTGTGTTTCGGCCCATTTTGGTTAGTCTTTTTTGTGAGTTTTGGTTATGTCTTTCAAAATCTGGCAACACTGAAGCCCTTATGCGACCAATTCCCAACAGAAAGAGTGCATCAAAAACATTGTATCTAATTTTTTGAATATCTGCCAAAAAAGGAACCGTTTAATATCCAGGTTTTCCTGCTGCAAAGTTAACAGAAATTTTAATTAATATAACACTGCCCTACCGTATAGCGCTGCTGTGAAAGTTTAATTTCACTCGGAAAGAACCTTTTTTGAAACCGAAGCCGGTATTTTGAAACGTTGGTCATTTTATGAAGAATCGTTGCGGTGTGTTGATGTTTGAATGGCTGTGCGTACTGCTTACGTCAGAAGTTACACAACAATGAGTAGCTGCTTACGTCGGAAGTTACACCCCAGACCTACCGCACTGATAGCGACTATCGCTGTATTGAAATGCCAATCGGCCAAAAAAGGAACCTTTTAATATATCTTTTCGGTATTAAAATTCGTTCCTACTACCAGTGTTTTTTTAAGGCGTTTTGAGGAACCAAAACGCTCTCTCTAATTTTTGTAATGGTTTCTCTAATACGTTTCTTTTCCATGTTGTCTAAATAGGTACACTTACAGCATATTTCATCACAATAATTTTTGGTCTTCTAAAACTTGTAATCGTCTTAAAAGTCGAGCCTTAAGAAAAAACACTGCCTACTACGCACTGCAGCTGTTTCGGATTTAGAGTAAACAAAATCAGAAAAAGAAATCTTTATTGTACTCGCGGTTTTACGCCGAAGCGAGTAACGAATGGCGTGGCCCGTCGTCGGTGACTGCGGTCTGCGGACTTTGTCCAACATGACCGATTGGGGAATCGAAACCAAGACCTAACGCTCAGGCAGCAATGTCTTTAAAAACCACGGAGACCGACCGGTTTTAGCGTAAACCAAGGTTGAAAAAAATTTGAAAGTAACGAGTAACGAAAAGTTGCAAGTTACATTTTCAAGAAGTAACGAGTAACGGTAACTTAGTTACAATTTTTTAGGAGTAATTGTGACGGTAACTTCGTTATTTTAAAAGTAACGAGTGCCCACCACTGACCATCACAGACAGATTTAGCCGATGGGTAGAGGCTTTACCCTTATCAGACATCACAGCCAAATCGTGTGATGATGCGTTTGTATTACATTTTGTCGCTAGATATGGCGCGCCCTACAATTACAACAGACAGGGGGAGACAATTCACTTCACAACTGAGGAAAGACTTGACCAATATTTCGATGTTTCTAGCCTGGCTTTTGCAAGTCACATGACCTGTGACTAGTGTTTCCTCACGGTAAATTTCCCGGTAAACTTGAGGTTTTGAAATTTCCGATTTCCCGGGAAACTTATGTCGAGATCCCGGGAAATTTTTTATATTTTAAGGGTTTCAATGGTACTGATATCTATCATTCTGACGTAAAAAAGCGTTTATGTAAACTTTTAATATATTTTTACTTAATAAAAATTATTTTTCAAAATTTCCAAAATTTTTTACGACCAAATGCTTGGGAGATCAAAACGTTTTTTCTCAATTTGTTGAAAAAATTGAACTCAGTTCGTCAAAACAACATTAAGAAATGCTTAAAGTTGGATTCGAAATGATGCAATTTGGAAAAAATGTTTTTGTCACTCCTCTTGTGGCCAAATAATCAAGCTCGGAAAATTTCGTGGGAATTTCTCGAATCCCGGGAATCCCGTGGACTTTCGGGATCCCGCTTTTAGGCAAATTTTGCCGATTTTGTTGCCAAAAAAGTTAGTTTTGTCAATCGTCTAAATCCGTTAAGACAATTTAGGGGGGTATGGGGTGCACAATGCATACCGGTATTCAGGTTGTCTAAATGAAACTAATTGATAATTTGCAGGAAGCGTCTATTTCACCGGAAATTACGGTTATCGAAGTTCAAAAATTGTGGTTTGCGGAACCGGAAACATCCCCTAACGGTTCCCCTACTGTGAGAGTCGCACCAGAGTTTTCTTTATTAGAGTTGTCCAACTCTATCACGTGATTTCGTTTTTACGCATGAGTACTTATAGATCGATTTCAGCAGACTACAGTCAAATTGCATTGTGAAAAGTTGACCTAGCGTTTAAACGCCGTAGTTAGTCTGACGAATTTGCTAAAACTGATCTCAGTTACGTGAAGGATAGTTTTAAAAACATTTGCAAGTGAATTTTTAGTGATTATGTAGTTAGTTAGCAAAAACTGATTTACGTAACGTGTAGGATAGAGAGTCTATATAGCTGTACATTTAGCATTGGTTACTAAGACACCCTTTGTTGGACACAAACTGCATTTGGTGATAGACTAGAGTTCCAGTCTAAATGTCATTTCAAATCGAAATTGATTTCTATCATTAAAAGTTTTGGAGAAATATTTTCAGAAATTTGATCCAAATTGAATTCAACATTTTCTTAAATGCAAAATAAAATCAAAATCAATTCTTCATTATACTCGCCGCATTACGCCGAAGCGTGTAACGAGTTGCGGGGCCCATCTCCGCGGCTTAGCGCCTGGGCAACACAGCTCCGAAGAAACGTCGCAACGGTGGCGAGTCGTTGGCGACACTGTGTCGATTTGACCGGCCCGGGAATCGAACCCCAGACCTCCCGCACCAATAGCGTGCGTTTTGCAATTGAGCTAACGGCCGGTGTGAATGCAAAATATTTTACATTAATTAAATTTTGATTTTTTATTAGACCTTGGCTGTCAAAATAGCCATTAAAACTTCTTATGGATCTCATTAAAAGCAGGGAAAGTAGGGGCCCTGTCGCACAAGTTTTACTGAATTCAGTTTTATGTGCAACTGGTTGGACAATACATGAGGCCAAATGCTTTTTAGGTTGTTGGACGTAGTTGTAACGACATCGCTATCGGTGCGGAAGGTCTGGGGTGCGCGCCCTGGGCCGGTCAAATCGGACACAGTATCGCCAGGGACTCGCCACCGCAGCTGTTTTCTTCGAACTTCGAAGTTGAGTTGCCTGGGGGCAGTGGCGGCTCGTGACTATTTTAAACAGGTAAGCTACATGATTAGAAAAGCTGGCCAGAATAAATACTCGCTCTGAAATGAAAAAAAACTCTTTATTTCACTAGCAAGGCGGTAGGCTTTGGGCTATACACAACTGCAGGAACACTGGCAGGTTTCCCATGAATTATTATTACTCTACAATTTTTTTTTATCACGCCACTGTACCAATAGCTGATTCTGTGCGTACCTGTAGCCTAGGTAACCTGCACCTGTAGTCTACATGAATAAACACAAGTTTGGCCTAAACAAGTTTTTCTATTTAAGTACACTACCGGTACTCTGCTATTGTACCTAGTCGACTACATCTAGTGGGCTACAGAAAAGCTACCACTAGTCTACAAACCTAGCTAAGCTGCGGTACCGGTCAATCAACAGCTTAAAAGTTTTTCTTTTTACGCAATCTATTAGTTCAAATAAGTTATAACTAAAGTCTACTAGCCTTGACCACTGTATTACAAGCTTAAGCTGTATGCAACCCGTAACATCCCATATCTTTCATTCAACCCAGTATCTCTATGTGATTGCAACTAAATAGAGCCAATCTCTAAGCTTTACACCTCAATAACCACCAAAAAGGCTGCTTTGATACAGCCTTAACACGTCTCATTGAACGTAATTCAAACTTCCATAAAGCATTGATGACGTAACACTACAGGGTTAGTTCTTGCTACGAAACGCTGTGGCTGTCTTTACGTGTTGCCATTTTTTGTACAAAAATTATTTTTTTCAAAAAAAATATTGTCGATAGTTGTATGAAAGACAAGAATAGGTAAAAAAATTTTGCTTCTTAAAAAAAAAATAAGGAGGTGATAAACTGGGTAGGCTGCAGCCTTTGCAGCCTTCACTACAAGCCGCCCCTGCCTGGGGGCTCAGCGGCGGAAACGGGCCCCGCTACTCGTTACACGCTTTGGCGGAATACCGCGAGTATAATAAAGACTTGATTTTTTTAGACTTTATTTTGTGATAAAACTCTTCTGTACCAAAACGAAAAAATTCGAAACGCTCACGGTAAATATATTTGCAGTAAAAAAATGTCACTTAAACTTCCCCACGGAGACCTTTAGTCAATAAAGTCGTGACCTTCCGACCGCTGCATAATTAAGTGATTTAAAGTAATTGCAATGGTCTCCTTAAAATTGTTGCTGTAATCGGAAAGCGAACGAATGTTTATTCATATGAAACAAATGGTAAAATCTTAATAGTAGACTCGCTTAACCACCAGTGCACAGAGATGGGCATTTATCGGTGACATAGTTTTGATTTGTTGATTACCGATATCGCTTTTGTACATTTTGTTATCGCCGATAAATTATCGAGAAAAACGATTCTTCATGCACACAGTGTTCAAAGTTAGTGAGTTGGCGCTACGGAAAAATACGCGGTGTCCATAAAGTTTTGTTGCAATTTAAAAAAATGTCTCTTTGTTTTGTCATTTGTTGCCACGGCAGAGTTCGTGAACTGCTATCTTTTCTTAAAAATCTAGAAAAATATTTTTGCGATTTAACTTCCAAAAAAGCTTCGTCAAACATCTAAAATTTAACGCGACATATATCGGAAAAATTTATCGATTACCAATATCACGTTAAGAAATTGAAATTTACAGATTATAATCGGTATCGCGCAGGGATTTTTTGAAATTATCGGTTATCGCGTTATTGCTTAAGTACAGAAAATTTTAGCCTATCGTGCCCATCTCTGTCAGTGCAAATAAAAAATTAGCCTAGTATTTGAACAATGGGTTATCGGTACAGAGCATCAGAATAGCTTTGAAAAGCTGTTTTCCCCATGCAGTCGAACTGTTTAATTTTTACGGTTCAGGTTCGGTTTGGGTTCAACAGCGGTTTCAAATTTCGGTTCAGTTCCGGTCAAGGTTCAAATAAATTAAAACGCTCCGGTTTGGGTTCGCTCCAGTAAAAAATATTTCAAAACCGGTTTATGATGTTCCGGTTCAGGTTCGCAGTAAAAAGTGGTATAATTCTAGTAACACAATTTAAACAATGAAACGTACAAAGCGATTTTTCTTCGCATTGACAGGCCAATATAATGCATAAAATACTTGTAATAAAGTCAATTTCGAGGTAATTAAATTGCTATTATGCTCCGACACCGGCGGCCTAATCTTTGATGGAGAAACATATCTTCACATTGACGGGCAGTGGTGTAAAGTAACGAAATACTTTTACTTGAGTAGATTACTTGAGTATTTTTTTTCGGTAACGAGTACTTTTTTGAGTAGTTTTTTTTTGGCTACTTTTACGTTTACTTAAGTACTTTTCGTGTAAAGCAACTCTACTTGGGTAGTTTTTATTTTAGAAAAGTAGAAGTAGCTTACTATTGTGGCATTTGAGTTACGGTCTCGCCTTGAAATTCCTCGTTGCGCCTAAAATCCATATTTACACACCAATTCTCCGTTATTCCACTCCATAACACTCGGTCTCGTCATCGCCTTGGAAACTTCACTCCATGCGATACGAATTACGCTGTCGCCTTTGATACTAAACGTCATGCAGAGAAGCTATAAATACCAATTCTTAAGTCATTGGTTTAACCCAACTCTGAATCGAATTCCGAGTCTACCGTACCAGAAGCAGACGCTCTATCCAATCGGCCATCTGGGCAGTAATAATTTCTTTTGGTTCACCATTTTGCCACCTTCCAAGCAAGTCCATCATCGCCGCATCGGCAAGTGTGCAGTTGACACTTTAACGTTTGAAAGCGCTACAAGTTACGAGTACTTTTACTTGAGTAGTTTTTAAATGACTACCTTTTTACTTTTACTTAAGTGCTTTTTTTAGTCAATACTTTCTACTTTACTTCGAGTAGTTTTGCCGTCAGTAACAATACTCTTACTTGAGTACAGTTTCAAAATACTTTTTACACCACTGAATGACGGGCCAATGTACAGCTTGCTTTGAATATAAGCCACCTGCAAAGTGTCAATCGGTTACGCCGATCAAAGTGACTGGTGTGACCTCACGGAGCGAGCCGCTTTTTCAATCGGTTCGGGTTCGGTTAAGGTTCGCAAGTACTCAAATTGTTCGGTTCAGTTCCGGTTCGCTCTTTGCGATTTTGAAAAATGCTGTTCAGGTTCGGTTAAGGTTCGACAAAATTAGCGTAAAAACCGGTTTATAAAACTCCTGTTCGGGTTCGGTTCGACTCCCTGGTTTTCGCATTTGAAAAAACCTCTGTCATCGATACTCTTGATAGCTTTGAAAAAAGCTGTTGCATCCCAGAAGCTTTTCGTGACGCGCTCGTCAAATATTAATATTGTGTGCTGTGCAAGCTTCCTAAAATCTCAAAATTATCCAGCGAATTTTTTTTTTCTTTTAACTAAGGAAATCGAGATTGTCGCTAAAAATTTGAAACTAAACTACTTTTTAGCTTTTTGCAGTAAAACTGCTCGGGTAGCGTTACTTTATGCTAAAGATACTCGTTACCGAAAATGCTAGGCCTACTCGTTTTCGAAAAAGCTTTTCGTGTAAAAGTCTATCGGTACTTTCTTTTACACCACTGTCCATAATAAGCCTGCCTGTGTAAAGCATTTTTTGCTAAATATGCTAAGAAAAGTAGTGGTTAAATATGAGAGTAGGCTACAAGTTACCTTTTCTTTAGCGTAATAGCAGAGTTTTGGTAGTAGGTTGATACTAAATTTTTAAAAACAACTTCGTACATTTTAAATCATGATTTCAAACCAAATGAAAAAAATTAATGCTGCTGCAAGCTACAAGACTGCATTGCTGCATTCTTCGGCTGCGGCTGCTACTGTAATTTATGCACTGTAACGTTTCTTTGAGACGATTGATCTATTAGTATTGAAGCGTGACCATTATAATAAAGAAAGAAAAATGAGAAAGAGTCGGACAACTCTGATAGAGAGAACTCTGGTCGCACTACAGGAACCGAAAACGGTTACGCAACTACGATTTTTCAAACTTCGGTAACCGGAATTTTCGGTGAAATAGACCATAGATTACTTAGTGGATTGAACCCTGCATTGTGACGTAAAAAGTTCAGTCACGCTTGAACGATAGTGCCAATTTTTTTTCAGCTACAATGGAAAAGTGCATATCTGATGCTTAAAAATGCCAGAAAAGAGTCTTTATCTTCATGCATATTGCATCTTAGTTCAAATCTTTTTAGCATATTTGAGTCTAAGATTGCCGTAATGTTCAGGCACACCGAGCTTAAACTTACGAGCTTTGCAAGGTTACGATAAGCGAGGGAATATCATCGTAAACCGTAGCGTAGACCTTCCGGTTAAACCGTACAACTACTTTACAGGTTTTCACTGTTGCGTAGCGTAATAGGCTATAGTAGTTTAACCAGTACAATACAAATTTTACCTACGTTTTCGACACTCTCTTGCCCGTTTAAAAATGGAACTCTGGGAGGACATGTCGCAAGAAGAATTGGATTATGTTTCATCATTATCGAGACGGTAGGCTACATTATACTGATGGCAGAGTTTTGGTTAATGCAAGTTGCAGAAAATTAGGCCATATCGATAAAGATAATAGTAGTAGTAGTATACGTTAGTAGTAGTAGTTTATTTTTATTTAACGGCCAGAGAAAAACTCAAAAAAGAACAAAAACAGTGGCCGAAAAGAAGGCTACAGCAACAAAACGATATACGTTATAGGCTACCATGCGTAAATAAAAATAGACACAGCCTGAAAAATATAAAATGCACGGTCGCTGCACCTAGTTGCTCCTTAAACTTAATTCCATTGAAAACCAATTAAGATTTTTAGATTTTTCTTTAAAAAGCCACAGATCTCTTATTAAAATACCGGTGCTTGTTGGCAATGTGTACGCAAGGTTATGGGTTCAATTTCCGCGTCGGTCAAGTCGGACACACTTCTCGCCACTGCTACGCATATTTTTCGCAGTTTGAAGTTGTGACTCAGGCATCAACTTAGCCGCGGAGATAGGCTCAACCCGCAAGTAGACGTATAATGATGGATTAGAGTTTAAAAGAAAATCAATTTTACGGATTTGTGCCCACCTTTGGTTATGATTATGTTATTGCCGCAGCAAAATCCGACTGGGAGTGAAGTACCGGGACCACCAGTATCTCAACCAACCATGGAGGAAGCAGGAAAAATAATTGTTGACGCTACTGAAGCTGCAGTAAAAGTGCACGCAGATTTTGAAAAGTTTTGCCAGACCGAAAATTCCATTGTGTTTACCAAAAACTTAATGACGTTGTTTGGTAATGCAAAAGATGCAACAACTTTCTACACAGAATACTCTAAGGAATGCTTGAGAGCATCAGAGCATTTTGGCATATCACAAAAATATGCATCACTTCTAATGATAAAAGTATTTGATGCCATAGTAAAATCAAACGAACGCCAAAGCTACGACGAAGCTCCAACAACAGAAGACATTACGGAACGAGAAGAAGGTACGATACGAAATTTACAACTGCGGCCAAAAATTGCCTGAGTTTGGGATTTAATTCAGTACCGTAACTATAATTCTTGAAACTTAGACGCCATGCGGGATAATAGCGCAAGCACAATTTTTACCGCCCGGTTAAAAGTAAAAGATGGGACAGTAGGTGCTCTAAGCACATATTGTGTAGGTCATTCTTTCATGACGGCCCATTGCAAGACAAACAATACACATACCCTTAACCCTTGACGTTCCGCTTGTGCCGAGCGCCGGCAACCTGTGAAAACTACTTTTAAAGTCTATAATATGACCCGACCGGAAATAAAATTCTAGTCTGGCAGTCTCCCGGTTACTAAGTGGACGCTCTTATACGATACATCAAGCGCCGGTTTTAAGTGCGATTAAGATTAAAACTAGCATTTTCTGTAACTACTCTAATGTTTAGTTAATACAATACATTTTAGGCATTATTGAGTATATTGTGGGTTATGCCTTGAGAAAAGCAAAACGTAAATTTCCAAGCAACGGAAACGACATCGCAAAACTATGCAGAGAAGAAGCAACGTTTGAATTTGGTCAAAATGTAGAGAGGATCAAAGATCGCTTGCACTTTCCTGTCAGGGACTTATACGATGTGTTTCGACAAATATACTGCATTTACCTTTCCGAAACCAAAAACGCACCAAAAGACATCAACTTTAATATTTTTTTGAAAAGGATAAAAGCAAGCCATTTTTACGAAAACTTTGAAGACAAATTGAAACATGATTACAACATGGAAAACTTTGCAGATGATGTTCTCAACTACACCACAGAACTATTCGTTAAAGTTTTAAGTCATCGCTTTGCTAAATTTGTGTTGAATCAATTGCAAAAAAAAACATCAAAATGTACAGGCAGCTTGCGGGCAAGTTTGAATCAAAGCTCTAAACTGACGAATCAGTAACAACTACAATTCCACAGCCCAAAAAACGAAAAAAGAAAGTAAACCAATTCAGTCACTGCTTTTTTTTTTCTTTCGTAGTGGCTCGCTACAAACGCTTTTCCACGGATTAGATGTTCCAAAAGTCGTGTTACCGCCTTTAATTTTCTTGATAACTTTTCGCTGCGATATATTTCTCAATGAAAATCCAACCTGCTTCACATCTGGATTTGTATTGCGACGCAGACATGTTCGCTACATAAAAAAGATATGCCATTCCAGTTGCAATTTTGTCCTTTCATTGAAAGAAAGTGAGAGGGTAGTTAACGCCCCCATTAAGACGTTGGCAAGTGTGCCCACTCAAGACGGGAAAATTCCGTTATATCCTTTCGCAAAGCGCAAGTGAAGTGAATTTGCCGGGTTTTCTTTCACATTGCTCTTTTAATGCTGAACGTCAAGGAGAGAAACAGCAAATTTCATTTTTGAGCATCTGGTTCGACCAGACCAGAAATCGAATATCGAGTCTACCGCTCCAGCAGCAGAGATTCTATCCGCTTCGTCTGTGAATTATGATAGAGACCACTTGACCGAATAGCCGTCAGTGTCAGTACCATAATGGTAGTCGTAAAACAATACTATTTAAATGAGAAATTTGCAAGGGACAAATTAATGTTTCGATAATATAAGGTCAGACCATAATAAGGTCGAAACGCGTCTGCAGCTGCAAATGAGTGGGTTACCATGGGGGCTTCTAGTGATGTGGGCTAGTTAGGCTACCGGTAAGTTAGTTGTGGGTTAGTGGTTATAGGTTCTTTCATTGGGTATCGTTGTTTGGGGCCAGTCGCCTGCCAAAAATAGGGCACAACCTAGAAAAGAGGTGAAGTCGAGATGTTCAGGTAAAGCAATGCAAAAAAGAGTCTTTACAGTCTGGAATGAGTTTAGCCTGGATTGGCTGTGCGTAGCAAGGCTGACGAGACTTTGGTTATAGTCGAAATACTATTTAAATGTTACTTTGTTCAATGCTCTCCAAACGGAGACTGCGATAAATTTCTATTAATTTTTTGTAAGCGTATACTGGTCATTAACTTTTCTGGCACGCAGCTAACTTCAGGGCGACAACTTTGCAAAAAATGATAGTAATTTTTGGCTTATAATGATTATAATAATGTAAAAATAATGGTTATAATAGTAGAATTAGCACAAAAAAATAGATGCAACGTGAAATACCCCAACGAATTACATAGCGTCATGAAACAAGATAGAGAGAAGCTTCAAGTCAGTTTTACTTACCAAATTGCCGAACAAAGCCTCCAGGACGTCTTGCGTTAAAACACGCAAACACACTTTGCTAACAACGTTAGCAAGTAGGTACTTTGTAAGCGCAATCAGGTTTGTGGTACTAAACACTAATCCTTCGAAGGTGGGCTTCGCAATAATTCGCTTGTGTTCTCCCGGATAAAATAGTTCTACTTCATTCTGCATGTAAATTTCAGCTCTTATTGCGAAGCCTCGATCAAACATAAATTGTTTAGCTATCAAAACGTCAACAAAGTTTAGTGGATTTTTACTTCTATTTTCGTTTAATATCTTCAATAAAGCGTGAGTGTAATTTAAATTTCCTGAATTCATATCGCATAATTAACTAACTATGCTATGCACGCTTAATATTCTTTAATTTAAATTTTCCTACCTTCCAATCCAACAAGTATTGAACGAACGCGTTTTCCAACCACAGCAACCTTTCATCTTCAGGGCAAGCGATAGGATTTGATGGGCCGCAAGTAACAATTTCAAACCACCTTCAAATACACAAAATTGTAAAGAAAAACTTAAATCTGAAACGGATTCTAAAACTTTTGCTTTGTAATAAGTTTAACGGCTCTTTAACATGAGTTATGCTTTGTGCCTTTTCATTCTGTACCAATACGTACACAAACTTGAAAAAAAAGTTTTTACTTGTGTAACATCTCAATATATAAGGCAGTTCCCTCAGATCTGGGAACGTCTTGTCGCAGTGCTTGGGCAACATTCCAATGAAGAGTGGTTCTTGCAATGGACACCTTCATCTGCAAATTCATAGTAAAAGTTTGGTAAAGTATGCCAAAATGTCAAGTCTTGGAAAATGACTAAAAGTTCAACCCAACTACTTTGTTGTACTTCAACATCGATAGCGTTAACATTACTAAAAGTGCACTGTAATTCCAGAAATATCAAAACCCACATGATGATCAATTGATGATACTATTTATTAGCGAGTATACACGATCACAAGAACAAATAACACAAAAAAGCATAAAAAAAAAACATGGCGTAACATGTAATCTAAGCATTATGTTTATCAAACTTACACCACATTATAATAACACATGACATACCAAGCCAAAGTCATTCGGATAAATTCACACAGCATTCCATGTGCAATTGTGCATACCTTGGTGTAGGAGTTCAACTGCATATGAGAAGGCGAGAGCTTAATTTTTCCCACAGGTTTTGATTTTTCTATGTTCCATAACGTCTGCAAATGAGTCCACAAAATATCATCACCAGATTTGGACAAATATTTGGTTCCAGTGCTCTTTGACGAAAATAAAGCATTGCGAGACGTCTGTAAAATGCGTTACTTTACATGGCATTCTACAATCTACACCCCTGTATTAAGGCAAAACATGAAAGAAATTTGGAACTGCTGTAGCGATATACTGACGTTCATGCTTTAAAAAGCTTTTCTAATCAACAGGGCAATACGAGAACTGAAACATACTTACCGTACGTTTATGCATCATTTATAACATTATCGCACTGCAAAAACTAAATTACAATACCGTACCTTTAGCAAATGACTAGTGTCCGTGCAAATATAAATGACGCGTGACTCGTCATAAGGGTTCGGAGCTGTAAATGGTTTGGTAAAATTAAATTTTGAACCATGGATGGCGTCGAAAAAGCGTTTGTTAGTGGCAGCTCCATCTGCTACCACTCGCACGTCGTGTATTTCACACAAGGCAACAGCTTCCCAAAATATGGATACCAACTGATACGACGGTATTCCCTTCGTAGGCCACCACGATAGTGGTGCAGATATACTTCCACAAACCGAACGAATATAAAACACTATATAAAAAATAAACAGCATTACTGGATTTATTACTACAAACACAAAACAGAGAAATTGCACAAAAATTACCGCAGATGTGAGTAGCAAGTTCATTCACTGTGCATCGCCGATCACCGAAATCAGTAAATCCCACCAGCCTACCCTCATTTATCACCAAATTTTCTTTAACTGAAACGAAAGTAGAGTCGTAATTAATACCTGTTGTAATGATGATTATATTTGGTCCGGTCTTAACACACGAATAATGGAAACGCAAGCGTCACACTAGCGGTGAGCCACACCAAAAGTCGTGGAATAATCAAACGTATGCATAATGCAAATTCCAGCTTGCTACATTGGCATACGTTGATATAATAATTGGCTTACTAAGCGAAATAACAACCTAGCATGATCTCTTTCACAGATATGCAATGCTGTAAAGTCAAATTTTATAAATTATTGTCTGCAGCTGCTCGTAATGAAGTCTTACTTTTCATTTCATCAACAGTAATGTAGGCAAACAAGGACGGATGTCGTTGAATTTCCTGCAATGCAATTGGATTGATGCCACAGTTTGCCGTACCATCATTTCTGCAAACATTCTTTGCTTAGTTCAATATTCAAAAATGTTCAGGTCAAATATTGTACAAAAAATACCTGTATTGCTGTAGAGTTTTTGATGAGGGAAGCGTCAATACACCAGTACTCCGCAATTGCTGGTAGGCTGCTGGCGATTTCGCATACAATTCAATAGCCCAGCGAATTACATCAGGGTGGTATCGGCGTGCGGACGCCGCGCCTTGATTATTTGCCAATTGGTTTCCAAAAAACATTCTTTGCCACTCGTTCATCTCTTCAGATTCTTCATTAAAGATTTTCTACAAGTTTGTAAATAACAATGGCTATCATCACAAAACATACTGTATATAAAATTGCTCCCAAATACGTATTCCGAAGTTTCTTAACAGATACTAAATCGCAAATTCACTGGCAGTCTAATTTCAACATAGCTGAACACATATGAACTGAGATGACTTGCAGCAACTTTCAAGCAAATAACTTCACTCTCTTACTCATCAGTACAAAGAACTTTAGCCATATATCTCCATTGTAATTACACAGACTATTATCATTATTTGCATATTTATCCTCCTATCACGAGAAAGCGACAGTGCGCTATACGAGATCGCTTAGAAGTTGCCAGCCATCTGCCTACCACACTTAGATGGGGGAATCCCGTTAAGTGCCTTTCCTAATGGCACAACAAGCGAACTTGCCGGCTTGCTTCACACTGTCCCATTAATGCTGAACGTCAAGCAGGAAAGCTGTAAATACCAATTTTTAAGTCATTGGTTTGACCCGACTCGGAATCGAACTCAAGTCTACCGATCCAAAAGCAGGCGCTCTTATCCACTGGGCCATCTGATCGGCACTTTAATTTTTAGTAGAATAATACAAGCTAAAGCACAAAACTTGCAATTAGGTCCGAATGAATTCCGTCGTCTACTGATATCAACTCTTCTTCTGCTAACCGAGGTAATTCAGTTTTGCTTCGATACTTCTTGCCATATTTGGTCTTAACATCACGCCTCTTGCATACGCAGCACGCATCTTGCTCTTCATCCTTACTCACTACAAATGCATAAGATAAACACTAGTTCATTAGCGCCCATTAATCAAAGCAGCCGCAGAAACTTACCAATAACCTTGCAACCAGGAGAGCGATACATGAAAGTTTGCACGAGCTTCCCTCCAAACCAACTCTGCTCAACATGACAAGATGTGCTCCTCGTTTGTTCAGTAACGCCCATACAAAGACGGTATTTGGAAAATTCGTCTAAACCACAGCATGATTCAAAAATAACATCATGTTATAACATGCCAACCAATTTGCATAGTGGTAAGCAACATTGTTAATGATGAGGGAGGTCTTGAGTTTAATTACCCGGCTGGTCTAATCAGACATAGTGTCACTGACGACTTGCCACTGCTGCATGGTTTTTTGGGGGTTTGAAACTATGTTGCCAGGCGCTTAGCAGGGTAAATGAGTCTTGCCACTCATTAGTCATTACACACCTTGGCGTAGTTCCACTAGCATCAGGATAGATCTGATATAGATTTTTTTTACATAAACGTAAAACTGTAAATAAAAATATTTACCAAGAAAGCTGTGCAAAGTTGAAAGACGAATATTTGGGAGCAAAAGATCTTCTAAATTGACCTCCCATCCCGAAAAAGCAACAGAAGATAGAAACAGATTTTCTTCAAAGCAAATACTAGAAGAGATAAAATTTATTGATTATATTTCGTTTAAGTTGATACAAAGCTGCATTTTAACAATTTATAAAAGAAAATTATTTACCGTATTTTTGGACAAATTAAGTTTTCTTGAGGGTAGCATTCTAAAATAAGCTTTCCGAAGCGACTCACACAGGACCACGTACCTGTCAACACAACCTGCTTCATGAAAGAAAAGATATTTTACAATCACTTCTCTTTAAATTTACACTTTTTTAAGGCAAAGACGTTATTAATTAATCTTCATTGCTCAAGCCACCCAAAACTTGCAAGGTCTGAAAGTGCTGTGCCAATATCTTTGAACTGTGTGTTACATAGAACGCAATTGCACAAATGAAATTTTGGTGTAGTGATTTTATTTGTGCATATATTAGCTCCAGCTTGAATTCATATTAATTGAGTACTTTGCCAGAAAACATTAAAACTTTATTTTGATTTTTAGAATAACATTACAGAGATAAGTGTTGATAATGCATAACCAAGCCTTGATTCCTACTAGTAATGCTGCAAGAATCCAGAATAAAAAAAGTACATAGTTTTACGAGAGTGATTGCTTTACCACTAACGCTTGCATGGACAAAAATATTAAGGACTTCAAATCAACGTACTAGTTAAGCTTGTTCTAAGAGCATAAAAGCTTTTCTGCAACTGTTCACATGTTGAATGCCTAACCGGTGGTGATGGTAAATGACGAGTCAATGGGGCTTTTCATTTCTGCAAAGCAACAATGGGGCTACATTATTGCAAAACATAATAACATACTGCAAAAATTTTCTACGTGTATAAAATGTAAGAAAATAATTCTAAAAAAAGTGATCCACATTTGTGACCATTACAATTTAAAATTAACACAAATCACCCAAATTAATGAAACTTTGCATAAAACAGTCTATTTGTACGGTTTTCAACATATTCAGAAGATTGGTTTAGCAATGATAATGTAAGCAAAAGAAGAGCAAAAAGAGTAAAGTTTGATAATAATTGGTTCCATAATAGCAGATTGTTGTTGCAAAATGCTGTTATGATCGATCAATCACTGAACTGTGAAGAATTATGTGTCAATAAAAAAGAATGAAAAAAAAGATCACACAAGTAAATCTGTTTAATAGAGCACAAATCTGCTTACATACCTTTATTTCTTTTACATTTCTTGGCAAATTGCGACTCGGGATTGCCCCCAATTTCAACTGCTTTTTAGCCTTATTTACGATCATGTCATCATCATTAACATGACTTTCGCAAATACAGGCTGTTTCTTTATGGAGAAGTTCTTTTATTTTGTCACCTTTTTAAAAATCTCGAAGTTGCAATAAAAAATTTGTGAGGGTTTCATAATGTTTTCTTGCTTCAACAGATTTTTTTCCCAAATCAGGCCGAAAAATTCGAAATATTGCTCTTTTTGAATCCTTTGATTTGCGTGAATAATTACAACCAGGAATGCTGCACCAACTCATAACAAATATCGACAGTTTACCTATTACACTAAAAGTACTGGTACTGTAAATACTATCAACACTCAAAAAGCTACCAATACTTTGTAAATCATTTACCAGTAACAAGTAGTTAGGTCTACAAGCAATCCAGCATACTGCCAGACAACAACTCAGAATAAACTTTTTGCACCTAACCTAATAACTGCTCATAAACATAACTAATTATACCACATCAGTTATAACTACACTCAGTTTTATGCCTACACTCACGTCCAGCAAAACATAAAAATATAATAGGCTACATACATACGGGTACCGGTACTTGCTATAATACAAAAATAAAGTTTGAACAAGTTAAAGAAATTATTACCAGCAACATTTTGAACATCAAGTTGGCAACATATTGGCTAGTGATACAAGCAATTTTTAAGGCATTTGCATATATCTGAAGTCAGTTTTAATCAAGCATCTTGTTTCCTAACAAGCATCAATTCAGCAACAGTTGTGCAAGGCTACTACTACTAAGTTCATCAAGCTGGATTAAAATAATATTGTGAAGGTCTTTTACAGTGCACTAAGCAACTTTAAACTTCTTCTAAGTCATCTGTTTCGAAAATGTGAATAAAGCACTTTCAGAAAGAAACACTTTAAATCAAGATGAAGACAAGCCTAAAAACCAGTCACTTTTAACCCAATAAACCATACCTAGATACTTAATGTTACTTATAAACAATGTTTTGCCCATATACAAATCCATTAGTCCCCTTAAAGTGCTTGATGTGCTGCAGAAGGCTAAACAACCCTCAATTACTACCTGCAGACCAGCATCAGACTAGCATTTTCAATGGTAGCTGAAGAGAAATTGGCACCATCACTCAAGCGTGACTGAACTTTTTGCAAAATTTCACTGTTGTTTTTGAACTTTTTTAGCTACGCCTATTTGTATAAACAAAAATTACTAAAAATAATTAAAAATCAATAAATGACTATGTTAAAAATTTTATGCAAATTGGTTTCCAAACAACAGAGTAATAGCATGCTAAAAAAAGTGAAATCACTGATGCGTAACGCCTCTTCCTATCCACTAAGTAATCTATGAATAGACACTTCGTAATTTGCAATGGCTTTGACTATTGTGATCTAATGCTACAGTCAGAGCGTGATGGCATATTTTTTCTTAAGTGTCCTGTTTTTGATATCAAAGAGGGAAATGGTTTATCTGACTCATTAAGATCTGGCACACATTGCTCTTAGACAGAAAATCGTTGGCATGGCGTTTGCTTGACCCAAACACAAGATGTAAAATCCCTATCCCAAATTTTCTCATACTGCAAAAGCAAAAATTGAATTATTTTCTGGCTCTTGGTAGTAAAGTAGTAGTGTTTAAATTTAGGCAGTGTCTATTTTGTAGTTAACGGCGTACCGGTGATAGCTTTTAGGTCTATTTTGTCGCAGCTACATAACCCCATTTCACATGAATATTACATCTTATTCTATTCTACTGTCTTCACAAACCTGATTGTTAACCCCAGGGCACACGAATTCGAATCAAACCAAAGCCAGCGAAACAAACTGAAGCCGCGATGAGAATTGAACCCAAAACTAGTGCAGCGCTTCCCATTGTACGCTGCGCTCTATCCACTGAGCTATCGAGAGGTCATGACAATCTAGCACGAAATGGCACTTAAAAACCCACTACATCACTTACAGCAATTTTGCTCTTTACAGCAAAATAGACACTATATACCTTAAATTTAATCATTTCTAAACTTTTGGATTATGTGCTAGAGTACTCTTGATCATTGTTTTTCAAGTATGGGAACTGCAGTCCTTAGTGTTTTCTTACAATCTGTTAATTGAAATTTTGGAAATTGAAAAATTAGAGGTTTAACTGCTTGATGCCTTGATCACAAACTGCACATACCGGTAACTATTCATTTTACAGTGCCGTTAACTAAGCTGTTTTTTTGAAAATTGTTCTCCTAAAAAATAATATCAATAAATCAATAGTAGCCTAGCCTACTTGGTTTGCAGTCATAGGCGTATGGTGGAGGGTTCCTAAGTGCGCTTGTCAGTGTGATTGTGGCACAAACTTGATGGTCTGTTATGCAGCAATAGTATTGGTTTAAGCATATTCTCAACGGTTGCGCCATGGCAGCCTCAGTTGCAGTGTGGTAGCAGCACAGACGCATGCTGGAGGGAGGGGGCACAGTGCCATGGCCCCCTCTTGACCTTGCAATAAGCTGATAAAACCTGACTGTCAGTCTACTAGTACCAAAACTTAACTAGTAGTGGTTGCAGCTTCTTTTCAGCTTCTGCTTGTAGACATGGACTACTAAAATGTTTTTGCATTTTCTTATACTGTTATATAGGCCTAGTGACTGCACTCACTGCAGGTACCAGTATGTCCTTTTTCCCCAAAAAAGTCTGCTCAAATGAGTGTTTTGATATGTGAAAACTGTAAAAATTCGTTGCTGGAAAAAAGAGCTCTGCCCCCAGCGTTGCCGTGAAATCGTAAGTGAAAAAGTGTTGCCATAAAAACTGTAGAAAAAGGGCTCTGCCCCCAGCTCCCCGGTTGCAGTCGTACACATAGAGGATTGTAGCTATGAGAGCATTTATTAGATTGGAGTAGTTTCAAAAGTGCAGTTATGTAGACATGTTTAATGCAGAAAAGTTATGCTGTGGGCACATGCAGTTTTTCACTCGAACCCTGTTTTCATGCGAAAAAAGGTTTGCCAGCGAAGTAGTCTTAGAAGACTGTTATTTTTGATTCTTCGTCTCCAGTCTCCACCTACTGAACTTTATAAAATACGAATCTCTTCTCTCCATAAAATGAAGACTCTGGACATACAAAAGCAAAGCACTTGTTGCAGGTCTGGGGGCTTAACCCCCCAAGACATTGATAAGCCTTTTTAAAAATCCTAGCCGGTTTTCACTTCAACCGTTTGCATCACTGAATATGGTACATGTCAGCTAAAGCATATTGGTATTTTATCAATTTTACTATCAGTTATTCTCTATCAGGCTAATTTTAATTTTCAATTTAGATACCTCCTGATGATCCGCTGAGGTGAAACAGTCTGTAGAGGCTTCTACTTTGTGTTTTAAATAAATGTATATGCTCTGACCTTGGTCATTGATCTCTTTTGTTACTGGAAGCAATCATTTCCTATAATTGTATTCATAAAATCACAAATATTGATATTTAGATAGGCCAGCTTGTAAGCATCGTGGTTAAAGTCATTGGTGCGAAAGGTCTGGGAATTGATTCCTGGTCAGTTAAATCAGACACAGTGTCTTTAATGACTCACCACATTTGCGACGTTTCTTGGATCTGTGTTGACCAAGCGCTGAGCCACGAACATAGCTCTGCCACTCGTTACAATCGGCACTGCAAAGTTAAGAGTATAAAGATTTGTTTTTTAAATATTTAGATAAATCTTGCAGTTTAAAGTTCAGTAGCATCTATTTGTAAAAATTGTGCTATTGTGTGAATACTGCAATGAAGCTGTTTGTAATTTGTTTTATGTGTTGGATCTGTTGCTCTGCTAAAGAAAACATCCACAAACCAGAGCAGGGAATATTCACTTTAACTATCACTAATGATGAAATCCCCCTAATATTTAAAACATTATACAGTCAGTCCAAAGTAACAGTCACTTATGCCTGCAGCAAGCAGCAGAATATTTCGATGTCACTTGATGTGAAAATTATTGGTACAACATGCAAAGGAATGTTTATGAATGATCGAAAAAAGCTGGACAGTTGCTTCATAAGTGAAAGGTGTGAAATTGATCATGAAGCTATGCAAATTACTGAATCTGCAAAATTTAATTGTATCCAAAAAGAAACTGATGTTTTGTGGTCGAAGAAGTGGATATTTATTGGTGTTAAAGCACGTAATGATACTGAAGACCACCCACTCTCTCTTTCAAAGAGAGATGCTGCCAGTGAAAATCAGATTACTACCTCTTCAATTGCTGCTACTACTACTTCTACTACTACTACTACCACTACTACAACTACCACTTCCACTACTACTACATCAGCTTCTACTACCACAACAAAAGCAGTTGCTCAAAATTTTGTGGTAGTTCCATTTATGGGAGAGTATGTTGTTCAGGTGACACTTACTGGCCCAAAACAGGATAAACGTGATACTACTGAACTTCCACCAGTTAATGTTGTTGTTGACATGAAAAGCGACGTGGGTTATTTATCAGCTGATGAATATCCCTTGCTTACATTTTACGCGGTTATGTGCGCAGTTTATGTGCTTTATACTGTGTTGTGGCTGATCATGTCTATCTGCAACTGCCATGATTTACTACGAGTTCAGTATTGGATTGGTGGTGTAATCCTGTTGGGATTGATTGAAAAGGCAGTTTATGTTTGGGAGTTTAACATTGTAAATCAGTCAGGTTTATCGAATCGACAGATGGAAAAACTTGCGGGATTTGTATCTTGCTTTAAAAGAGCTGTTTCGAGAATGCTTGTTATTATTGTTAGCTTAGGGTTCGGCATTGTCAAACCTCGCTTAGGTCCAAGACTTTATCAAGTGCTTGGAGTGGGATTTATCTACTTTATTGTTGCTCTACTAATTCAAATGTTTGAAATCGATGTTTATTTCAATGCTGACACCCGGGAAGGTTGGATAGTTATGTATGTCCCTCTTGCTATCATTGATGTATTCATCAGCTATTGGATATTCAAAAGTCTGTTGCAGACATTAAAGACGCTTAGACTTCGTCGAAATACAGCTAAGTTATCTCTCTATCGTCATTTTGCCAACACCATTGTGTTTTGTGCCTTGGTCTCTTTCGCAATGACTATTTATATTATTTATTATCACGAGTTGGGCTGTAGTGAGGATTTTGCCAATAATTGGTTTGAAACAGCTTGCTGGCCTCTCTTGTTTTCTGTTATTTTGCTTGTAATTATGGTCTTGTGGCGACCAACAGCTAATAACAAGCGTTACGCATATTCTCCAATGATTGATGGGGACGACAGTGAAAATGAAGATATGGAAGAACCAATGCTTGGAAACGGTGCCACAGAAAGTATGAAAATAAGAGGTTTGAAGAAGTCCGAATACGTTAAGTCAGATATTGATATGACTGATGAAGCGCTTCAGTGGATTGATGATAATATTCCACCAACAGTTGCTGATGCAGCTCTCCCTGTTATTATGGATCCTGCAGAGGTGAAAAAAGCGACGAAATATGAAATGAGTAAAATGGATTAAGGCCTACGACATACACAGACAGGCTTGTACGAGGTACTGCAGTTTTTTTGAGACTAAAGAGTACATGATAGATGCTTTTGTAAGTACCAGCGTATTTTCATGAGTTGTGCTGTTGTACTAGATACCATATTGCTGCTCAGCAGTCAGCAGGTGTTATCAGTTATCTTTTGATTCGATCAGTGCAATTAGCGTGCGTTTTATCAGTTAGTACCGTGCGTTCAGACCTTAAGAGTGGCGTAATACGTATGAGACCTCGTGACATTACAGTACGGTCGTTGGTAAGTTTTGGATCTACTGGTTTTACATGATAATCGTGTTCTTTTACCCTAGATATTATGTTTAAACAAGTAACCCGGTGACCCAATCTACTGAGGGAATTCAGCGAAACAGTGAATGGCGTTTCTCTTCGTAGAGTGTAGTCGTACTCTTTGTAGATTATTTATTTAACTGTGGTAGTTATGTGTACTGTTTAACCTTTTCCACATTTTCAACTTACAAACATCGTAGTAGTCGACTCTGTTTTGGAAGATTATGCTGCTACGTTTTGCCTTGTTTTATATTTGTATTTTGCTTTCAAACTTGTGTGATTTTTCTGAGACAACTTGATTATTATCCGTAGTTTTTATTCAACTTTTTCGAATTTTCGCGTGCTGTTTGCTGCTGACTACCCGTAAAAATTGGCTTTTCTTCCCAACTGTTTTCAGTTTTAGAATTAATGATTTTTGGTTGCGGGCTAGGTCGTGAGTGTTCATAGCATTTATGCTAAATTACAGTCGCGTAAAAACCCGAGTTATTGCTACATGCTGTTTGGCTTAATAGGTTTTGCAAAATGAAGGCGTTGCGTTTGCTCTTAACATCACTACTGTATTAAAAGGTGGCATAGCTTCACGTTGTTAAAGAAAAATCCAATGCCACTTCACAGTGTACAATTATTTCGTTAAGTGAACTACTTAACTTGTAAGTTTTTTCTACTGTCTTCAGTTTTAAAGCGTGGATGAATAGCTTTTCGTGTTGTAAAAGCAGCTATTGTAAACCCACATGGGCTGCGGCTGTCAAAGGGTGTTAGCGACGAATTCTATGAGAAAACTGATAATGAGAATTTGCTTGGTTGTGAATTTCGCATGGAACTACCGACTCATTACTCTTGGTATGTAAAAAGGTGCATTCCTGCATTAAGAGCTCATTTTTTTGAACTTTAGCAGTGCCTATTCGTAACCTACAAAATGTCGCTCTTGCGCAATATTGTTCGTTTTTTGCTGCTGGTTGTTTTTTTTCACTTGCCACTGGATCGCAGTGCTATCAGAACAAGGCAGTGACACTTGTCTCGTAACTCCTCTCTCAGCGCAAAGTCTTTCGTTCGTGAAATTCAAGTAGTTAATAGTTTCATACGCGGCCGTTAGACACGCTTCCAGACAAAGATAACGTAGAAACTTTTCAGGTGTAATTGTACTCACTTTCCGAGAGACTACTCCAACGTTAGTCAAAACTAGTCTCAAAGTCCACAAACACATTGATCATTTTAGTAATGGGAAATTGCCTTAAAGTTGCTTGCGCTGACAATGCAAACAATGTAGTTGTAATTGCAACATACAGGGAATTGATTAAGATTTTTTGTAGCTTTTAGCACTAGGTTTATATGTCAATGTATGAATAAGCTTTAACCAGGATTAGGTGTGGCAAATATTTTTGCTCTGCGACATTTGTCTTGGGTTTGTGTTTTTAATGACGTTATTTTAATAGAGTTACGATGGGTGTTATACGGCTCTATTTGTGAACATAATAACTGTATCCTTTTAGAACATACATTGTGTGCGATGCGACGTTTGGTTCGTTGCGGTGTGTCCAAGATTTTTGATCTGTTATTTATTGAAATGTTTAATGAAGAAAACTTTGCTTGGTCTGAATGCCACATCATCTTTTGAATGCATAAACTGAAGCATCATGCAGTTGTGGTGCGACGCTGAAGTTTTTAAGCCAAATGTAATGGACCTGCAGATGTTCAATGTCGAGTAGAAATTCACACTAACAGACTGTAAATGCTGAAAAAATTAACTTTAGTGGTTAAGTGTGCAATATTAATCTGGACGTGTTAAAAATATTTTTCTATTACTATTCATTGCTAAATACTGGCATGGTACGCAATCCTTAAACTGCGAAACTTTGTGCGGTAGCAATTGAATTTTAAACAAAAAATTCATCACTATATTACCTAACAAACCTTAAGCTTTTGCCTCGATTAAAAATTGTTGCGCTTCTCAGCCTAATCTTCTTTTAGGTTCTCTGGACAGTTGGAATCTTAAAAGTAGGCCTGTTATTTTTATTTTATTCCTGAGCCAAAAGCTTGCGCCGCTACCAAAGTATCCATGGCTTAACTTTCGGATAGTGATTAATGTTACGTTCTGATAAAAAAAATTCCAATTGCGGTGACCAAATGCTCAAGTTATTGACACTCGTTTCCGCGCACATGCTTTTTGTCAACTGATTGAAGTAAAAGGAAGTCGAAACAATAAATATGACGCATTACTTGATAAATCTGCGGCTGTGCCAGTGTGCTTGCATTCCAAAAGTGCTTTGTACACGTTTTCGTAAAATACTATACTTTGGCTAAATAAATGTAGAGTAGGCCTATGCTAAAAACTTTGTGCCCATTAACACAGCAGCGTACACCGTGGTGCCTTCGTAAGTGTGTGGCCACCGATCATTCGGAAACTTGACAATACAGCCTACGTAAATCTCGCTATGACGTTTTCATGTATAACGGTAGCCGTCCAACCCGACCTTGCCTTTGGTATAGATAAACGAAGAACGAACACGTTATCATAAAATAATGGATTCGAAAATCGCTTTTTTAGACGAAGTCTGCACTCACGCAACCAACTTAGTCATGGGTTCAGTGTCGTGTATTAGAGCATCCTATTTCTAGTCTTGTCAAAAATCTGCTGATACAGCAAGTTAAGTTGCGTTCACGATGAAGTTGGCCAACGTATGAAACTGACTGTACGCTATATTAATCTGCATACGGGTAGCCAAATGGAAACTTTCCAGTCAACCTTCATATACTTGCTTGCTCAACAAACAGCATGCACGATATCACAGCTTTAAATGGACCAATTATAAATTCTTATCCGGAAAAGTAGCCTAATGGATAATACCGACTCGGTTAGACTTGGAGGTACCGGTAATTTACGTATTAATTTTGCCGAAACTTTTTGCGTTTCTGAGCCAACTTATGTGTAGTAGGCCCTAATAAAAATTGACTATGCAGCAGTTGCGTCAACTAAAGCAGTAAAATACAAGATCAGTAGGTACTGGAAGTATTGCTAAAAGTGCTTCTTTATTGTAACAAAATTTTAACTGAACAGATTAGAGTAAAAGACAGCAGCTACTAAATTACAGCCACGTAACTTAGTGAACCAATTTGAATGTCTAGTCTCTTGAATTCAGTAGCGAACTCGTTTCGTTGTCGAATAGCTTCCAAGTAAGCTTTTGTACCGGAAGATTTTTTCTTTTCCATCATTTTCGACTTTTCATCAAAAAGTCTAAAATTTAAAACAAAGGTGAAACTTAAAAATTGATGCAAGGCTACGTTTCACTGCTAATACACAAGTCACGAAAAAGGCTTCAAAAACATTAAAGTGTCGTAGAGCAGGACAGCGGTTTATCGGGCTATAAGCTCTCATCAGCCGCACTCAGGTAAAAGGTATTCACTATTCATCCTTTCTGAATGAGTGACCTTGATGACTGCATCATTGTTTTAAGTTTTTAACTAGGAATTTGTGGGTCAAAAACACCAAAAATTTGAAAAATATTGCTGTAATACGACAGCATGTTCTTAATTGAAGTCATTTTTGACCTAAATGCACACTCTTTTGCAGTCTAGTGTGAGGATTATGCGACACCAAGCATAACTTTGAAAACTTTTAACGATATACTGTATCTGTAGCCCCAGCCGCCAACACTACAAGGTCCAGTAAAAACATGGCTAAAGCATTTACAGCAAAATTAAGATGATAATCTTACTTCGCTAGCAAATATACGACATCTCTTTGCCTTGCTAAATCTTGTGATTTTTCGAATCCGACGCGTGCTTCCGTCAAGCAAGCCGAAAAACGATTAAAATCTAGAAGAAAATATTATCTGCTGCAAATTGTGCATCAGAAATCAAAGTTTAGAGAATTTCCGGTCATTTTTCTTTTTATCGAAATTTCTCAGGTCCCCACAAATCAAATCTTCATCATACTCGCGGTATTACACCAAAGCGTGTAACAAGTGGCAGGACCCATCTCCACGACTTAATGCCTGGACTACACAGTAGGGTGTTTTATTTTTTCCACATTTTTGAAATTAAATACGTTCGGGTTAATGTGGGATGGGATGTTGGACACTGATTCCAGCGGTAAAGTTTTTTGCCTTTATGACGTCATTTAGAGGTGGCACCGCGGGTTCGAAATCTGCGGGGTACAGAAATTTAGAGATTTGCCACAGCTTGGCAACGGAAGAGGATAGAGAGACGAAATCGGTGTCAAATTGCGCCAAAGGGTCGATTTCTTTTAACCTTCAAAGAGACCTTATGGCTGTATTCTCACCACAAAACGAATTAAATCAAAAAAGGCGATTTTTGCAGTTTGGTCGTTTACTGACCGAACAATGTTAGGCTACATTTACTGCAATTTTTTAAAGTGCTACAAACCTCAGCGTCCCATTAATTCTTTTGTAGCTAAATGAGAGGCTTAACAAACGACGTGATATGGTGGAGGAGGGGACACTAAAAATAGTATCTACTGATTAATAACTCTCGTGCCTAATAAATTGTTCTTCGCCCAACTGTGTCATGTCGAATTGCGACTTGTCGCCTGCGCTGATTATTTTGCGGGTAGACACATTTCAAACAACAACTTAGTTTAATACACTAACATTAACTCATTACTACACAGAAACGCACGCAGTCTCGTATCAACAAGACGATTAAGTCGTTACACAGTTTTTTTGTTTAGCCTATATGATACTTAAAGTTTTCCAATTAGTCGCCCAGTAGAACGGTTGTTATTATCAACGGTCTTCCAGAAAGAAACGGGAACATTGGCACACATCATGACTAAAGGAGCCAATTAATTGGCTTAGCACTGTGGAAATTTCAACTTTTCAAAAACAAATTTTCCAAGGCACAGGAAGTGAGTTAGGAGTTTTCACGGTACTAAAGGGAAGCGGAGGAGAAATCGCGAAAATATGCTTAAGCAGCTGTTTTCTTTAAGGCTGTCGCCTTGGCTAAGGCTGTCGCGAAAATATGCTTTAAGCAGCTGTTTTCTCAAAGGCTGTCGCCTTTGAGAAGCATGGTCCATAAAATACTTAAAAACGACGTCTGTGACTTTTTCGTCATTATTTCGATTGACAAGAAGCAAAATGTAAACCGAAAGATTTTGTAGATTGTTAGGGACACTCATGAAAGTGAAATTAAATGTATTGGGAAGGCATCGATCAGTGGTGTTCCTGAAGGTCATGAGTCACCTCCTGCGCCTATTTCGAGTATTGCTGAAGCGCATCTTAGAAGCAAGTTGGAATGCTTTTCTAATCAGAAAAACGCAGCAAAAGAAGAAAATATCAATTTCACGACCAATTAGATGTTCTTGTTGGTGTCGGCTTGCTTCACTTTCATGAGTATCCCCAACAATCCATAAAATCTTCAGGTTTACATTTTGCTTTTTGTGTATCGAAATAACGACGAAAAGTCACAGACGTCATTTATAAGTATTTTATGGATCATGCTTCTCAAAGGCTGTCGTCAGAAAATGTCTGCTTAAGCATATTTTCGCGATTTCTCCTCCGCTTCTTTTTGATGCCGTGAAAACTCCCAACTCACTTCCTGCGACTTGGAAATTCGTGATCTTTTGAAAAGTCGATATGCGAGATTGAAAAGTTTTTCACAGTGCAAAGCCAACTTATTGGCACCTGGTGTCATGAGTGCTAATATTCCCGTTTCTTTCTGGAAGATGATTGACAACAACAACCGTTCTACTGGGCGACTAATTGGAAAACTTTAAATATCATATAGGCTAAACAAAAAAACTGTGTAACGACTTAATCGTCTTGTTGATGCGAGACTGCGTGCGTTTCTGTGTTGTAATGAGTTAATGTTAGTGTATTAAACTAAGTTGTTGTTTGAAATGTGTCTACCCGCAAAATAATCAGTGCAGGCGACAAGTCACAATTAGACATGACACAGTTTGGCGAAGAACAATTTATTAGGCACGAGAGTTATTAATCAGTGGATATTTTTTGATTTAATTCGTTTTGTGGTTAGAATACAGCCATAAGGTCTCTTAGAAGGTTAAAAGAAATCGACCCTTTGGCGCAATTTGACACCGATTTCGTCTCTCTATCCTCTTCCGTTGCCAAGCTGTGGCAAATCTCTAAATTTCTGTACCCCGCAGATTTCGAACCCGCGGTGCCACCTCTAAATGACGTCATAAAGGCAAAAAACTTTACCGCTGGAATCAGTGTCCAACATCCCATCACACATCAACCTGAACGTATTTAATTTCAAAAATGTCAGCGGTGGCGAGTCGTTGGCGACACTGCGCCGATTTGACCGGCCAGGAAATTGAACCCCAGACCTGCCGCACTGACAGCATGTGCTAAGCAACTGAGCTAACGGCCGGTCAGATCCCTCCAATTGTATGCAATTGCAGAAGAAATGGGGGGAGCAACGTCGATGTATTCACTTTCAAGCCAGAATTGAGTTCTTCATTCCAATCGCCTTCTTCAGCACTGGAACTTAAGCAAAACGTTTTACGTTTACCTCTAAAATATTTGAAACAACGGGGGTATTGTTCCATGGGCAACGTGTGCACTAAGTAGCGAGTTTTCTCAACCCAATCAACCAATGTAGTCGCAAAACTGCAGTAATTGCAACTCAAAAACAAACACACATTGTCTACAACTTGGCCAAAACGCACGACTTACCTTTCAAATTACATAATTTATTCTGCTTAATCAAGCATCTGACAGCCACTAATAACATCCTACACCGCATGTGCAGGCCTCCGTTAGCTTGACATTCACTGATAAGAGATTGAAGACAGGAGAGCGAGATTTGAGGTGAACCAGAAAGTGACTGAAATGAATAATAGTTTCTACCATACGGAGTAACAACATGTTACTATGACAGCTGATGAGTTTCGCAATACCAAAAAGTAAATGCACCATACAACATTACCTAATGGAACGCTCATTTGAAGATTAGCAGTGGAACTTTAAACCCCGGAGTAAGAGAAGCAGCTACAAGTAAGACTCTACTTTGCCCTGCCCAAACCAAAAATTAGGCTCAACACTTTACCGTGCGAAATAAATTGTACAATAGTCACAGTTCCTCTTTAGGGTATTGATCAAAGCCGTTGATCGCTAGTTTTACTGCTACTCAAGATCTACTGTTGTGCAATGTGCATTGAACAAGGTGCTTCTCGTTCACAATGACCATTTCTGCCCGAGGATGTGAATTGTGAAGTCTTGACAGAAAGCAAATTTACAAAAAAGACAAAAAAACTACGGCTTTCCTCGAAGCATGGCGCCGTTCTCTCTTTCGATAAGAATTAAAAATCAATTCTGAAATAAGCAACTTTTAACTAACTTGCAACTGGGCTATTTTGAGAAGAGCTTCGCTGGCCAAACTATGAAAATAACATCGATGAGCAAGTGTGAGTGCTTGTAGTAAATACTTGAAACTCGTCGCATGATCGCCATTGTTGCGAGATAAAAGGTCTCCCATGAGAATGTAGATCTAACAAGTAAATGATATCTTGCAACTAAGCATAACAGATCAAAAAAAGCAAGATATGAAAGAACTAAAAATTCAGCGTACATCAACTTAACTGTGTAGGATCAAGATTTAATTAATCAACCATCAAAAGCAAGAGCCAACGTCACTTTCAAAAATTGAAGACACTTTTCTACTATGTGTTATGTTTGTTACTAATCCAAAATCTTAAAAATAAATTTATCTTGTATGTTACCTGGCATTTCACTTCCGGTTTCAACCTCTCATCATTGCTCAAGTTTTCCTGAAGGTCTTTTAAAATAGAATGAGATTTAAGAATCTCACATCTTGAAGCTAAACTTTCCGACTCTCTACAAATCCATGTTTGACGAATTAGCTGTTTTTTGTATTTTGCGATTTCTTAAAGCTTGTTACTCAGGAATTTTTAGTTTTTCTTTTCATACTTCCAATGCAGGGACATTGAGGTTTGGTTCACTAACAACGGTAACCATAACATCACAAAGAATTGGTCAAACAACATTCACCGATTTTAACACAACAAAATCAAATGTTTCTTCTAGTTGCTAGTCTTGCATCCAGCTAGCAGCAAAGCATTTAGTGGGTTAGGTTAAGCGCAACCTTGCTAAAAAGTTTGTGTTTGCTGAAACGATGCTCATTAAAAAGTAATTGAAATATGTTGAGACTTCCAAACATAATATCCTTGTAGCGTCGTTTATGTAGCTCTTCATAAAACGGCATTTAATCCGATTTAGAATCGAACCGTGTGTTGTTAGCTATTTGACCTTTCTGTGACTCGCAAGTGAGTAGCCGACGATCGCTGCAAACGCGCAGCTGTAACTGGTTTAAAAACAATCTTATCTTTGTTTATTTTTTATATCAACTACTCAATTGCATACTTGCATGTGATTTTCAATCGTAATTTGTATTTCCTGCTGTCAAGCAAAGCAAGCTTTTTGAGCGGCAGTCGAGTTTGGTGACTGGAAGGCACAGACGTATTATCTTGCCAGCTCTTCAATTTGTATGAAATTTACTGTGTTAAGTTACAGGAGAAATCTTAATCGAAGTTTAATGCCAATTGCTACCAAAGTTAATTTGAGAGTGGATTTGAGCCGCTGCTCCCTCTCCTATGTACTATAACGTGGCCACTGCCACAGACCTCTAGTAGTTAAACTTAAACTGCTAGACACAAATAACGTGGCCACTGCCACACCCTTAGTTAAGTTGGGCCACTGCCCCCTTCCGACGTGGCCACTGCCACACTGTTTGTTAATTAAGTTGATCCATTGCATAAATACTGGTTCGAATATCTTTATTTTTTTGGTTGTAACAAGGATTATTGCTTGCAAGAAGGAAAATTCTTTTGGTAAGTGTGAATTAGTTTATTATAGTGTGCGTAATTTGTCCTTTGGAATATTTATGTTTAATGTTTACTTAGAAAACCGTTACCGTTGCCGCGCCGTTGTTATACGGAACTTTACTGCATCCGACTTGAATCAATATATTCAACTGCATGACAATCGTGTGACGCGTGTTCAATTCTGCAAGCAAGCAAGTTCTGTTACAAAGTTTTCAAAAGAATCACTCATCTAAATCTGAATTCATCCTCAATCCAAGTTTATTTCCTTATTGAAGAAGTTGCCATTTACGGTAGGACTGAACTGTGTTAAAGCCGCAATTTGAGCTGCTTTCATATTCTTATCGGTCGACTTTGTTTAATTTGCTGACTCACGTTTGGGCAGAATTTAGTTTGCGCTATCGAATAACGCTGAAGTTTAATTGAAATATTGAGCGGTTGAACTAACACTTATTGCTTTATTCATCAGTTTTGCATGTTTAAATTTTTATTGTTGTTTGCAACTGCTGTGATTGTAGGCTTAATGTCTCAGTGTAATAACGATCCCTGTAGTGCACTTGGAGTCGAACCTGAACCTTGTGTTCCTGACGCGGAAGACGCAGAAGGACACGTAGAGGACGCAATTAACGAATTACAAGACACCTTAGCTCAAAATTACCTCCAAGCCGAAAAATTAATGGCATTGCGTCGACCAAATACTGGCGAGTTAAGTGAAGTGTCGGCAAAAATTGACCAACTATACGTGCAGTTAATGGGGGCTCATATTGTGGCTAAAACGGACAGTAAAGTCGTTGCTGCGACATCCCAAAACAAGGCTGAGTTCGATTCTCGCAAATTTGATTGGCTTAGTGCTAACATTGCTGGCACCTCAGTAGAGCAACCTTTGACTCTAGACCAAGCAGAGTCAAGTAGTTCTATTCCTAAAAACACCAGAAGCATTAGCACGAAACGCCCTAAATCTTCAAGCTCTAAAGGTTCGCACTCTAGCTCTTCTACCACCATCAGTCTAAAGCGTGTAAATGCGGAAATTGAGTTCGAAACTGCCTTGTTGGAGGCCGAGCAGTTAAACGAACGCTTGGAAGAACAAAGCGAAGAACGAAATTTACAAACACAGATTCAACAACGCGAAGCGCAGAGAAAAATCGAACTTGCTAGAAGAAAACGGGAAATCTTAAAAGAGTTTAGCTTACAACACTGCCGGCCCAAATCGATTAAGTCAAATCATAGTGGTAGGTCTACGTCTAAACGTAGTACAACTAAAGGACAGGTTCAGCCATCTGGCGAAGTCTCAAAGCAGGTTGGTATTGGTCATTGTCGCCCCGGAGGCATATCTGAAGGGGTTTTAGGTAGGAGCTGTTTGCACTCTGGAGGCTTAACCGAAAGAGTTTCGTCTTCTGTGTCTTTACCGACACCTGCTAAGGTCACTATCCAAATGCCTCAGGTAAGTAGTGGTCGATTTACACGACCTCAGTTGGTCGAAAGTCCTTCTTTATCTGCTGCAGCTCAACCTTTCGTGCCTACGGTAAGTATGGGTCGCACTAGTCCACTGCAACGACCATCGGTGGTCGAGAATCCAACCGTCTTAGAACCTTATCATGCATATGGTCATTATCCTTTGAACCACGAAGCGGTGCCGCATGACAAATTTCGAAGAACTGAAGTTGCGTCTTTGAACCCAACGCAACCTGGAGTCATGGCATATTCTGTTAACACTGTTCCCATTGTATCGCAGCACCCAAGTGGTCAAGAACAAAGGACGGCAATGAGTAATCAACCGCCTATTCAGGTAAGTGGCACGGTGATTCATCCCTCCGTTCTATCTACTAGCCCCCAAGAAGTCACACCTAGTAGATGTGAAGCTCCAGCATCCGTAGCTTATCCTACGCCTAAGCAAGAGGATAATTCTTTCTTTTTCAATGGCAATGTAAGGCACACGACTCGCACTCAGAGCACGCATCCTGCGGCGGAGGGTCAGACCCATGTTCACAGATACAGCTTACAGCCTGGAAATGAATTGAGTTGTATGCCATATCCCGGTCAACAGTCATCGTATGTTCCTGGACGACCGAGCTACGATAGTATGTTTCTTCCACGGCCGGAATTTCCCAAATATTCTGGCGACCCACTTGAGTACAGCTCATTTATTAATAATTTTGAGACCCACGTCGAACCGCGGGTAAAAGATCAAAAAATGCTGTTTTGTCTCCTTACTCAGCACTGCGTAAACTCTGTGCGAGAGCGCATACAGCATCTGGAAGGAAAAGAACAGTGCTATCAGCTCGCTAAACAAAAACTCCTAAAGGAATACGGATCACCATGGATAGTGTCTGACGTCTGCGAACAAAAACTCAAGAGCTTTTCCTCGATCGTGTCTGGCGATTCAAAACAAATCAAACGGTTCGCAGAGCTTCTGGAAAAAACGTACAGCATAATGACTGGCATTAGCAACTTTGGCAGCCTAGATTCTCTAGATTCGCTGACTATGTTAGTCACTAAGCTACCGTACGAACTTCGCCGGCGATGGGTTGACAAGTCAGTCGAAATTCAATCCGTAACCGGATCTCTTGCTAAATTCAAACATTTTGTTGAGTTTGTGCAACGAGAGTCAGAGATAGTTAATTCGCTGTTCGGTCTGCGAAACTTGACCACAAAGTCTGATAAGTCGCGAGGAGGCAAAGTTAAAGTTTCTTCGTATGGCATTTCAACCACCCATAATTCTGCGAATTCACAGAAAGAACCTAATCCTTTGCTGAAAGTTGGAGTTTGCTGGTTTTGCAACAGAACCTCTCATAAATTCACCACATGCGAATTCTTTCTTGCCAAATCAGTAAAGGAACGTTCTTCTTTCGTCAAGAAACATAAACTTTGTCACAAATGCCTAAGCTCACGACACCGGACTCCGGATTGTAAGAAAACAAGAACCTGCAGTGTTGAAGGATGCAATGGCACCTTCCACCATACGCTCTTGCACTACTCGAACGAAACCAAACAAAGGGACGAGCCTTTGCAGGAGAAGAGCACAGTCAGCACTCAGACCGGTCAAGAAAAAACAGTCGGATGTGCAGTCATGAGGCCAGACCCACATTCCAATTCTGACGTGTACTTGTGCGTCGTCCCTGTTGTAGTAAGTCACAACGGCAAAGAAGTTTGTACGTACGCGTTCTTGGACCAAGGGTCCACGCATACGTTTTGCAGCAGTGACTTAGTCAATTCTTTGCAAATTGATGGGTCTTATAGTAACATCTCACTACAAACAATTAATGGCATAAAGAGGGACTGCTCAAGTACTGTGTGTGAATTGATCATATCAGACTTGGACAAAGAGAACTTATTTGTGCTGCCTAACGTATTTTCGGTGGATAAAATTCCGGTAAAGCCGAACAAAATTCGAAACAAAAACATTCTGGATATGCCTCATCTGCAAGACATTAGCTTTAAGGAACTTGGTGGAGCTGAAGTATCTGTTCTAATCGGAGCCGACGTTCCAGAAATGTTCTGCATAAGGAGCTACCGTAAGGGAACGCACGGTGGTCCAACGGCCATTGAGACCCCACTCGGTTGGTCTCTTCTTGGTCCTTCCTTATCTCCATCTTTTACAACCAACTGTAAAGTCAATTTTATTCGAAAACAAGAAGATGATCTTCATCAGTTGGTCAATACCTTATGGGATGCAGACTTCCAGCCAGGAACGGGCGTTCTTGATACGCCGAATTCAAGTGAAGATCGCAATGCTCTCCAGAGATTGACGACTTCTATAACAACCACCGACGATGGCCACTATCAGCTTCCATTACTTTGGAAAGAAGACTATCCGTCTTTGCCTAATAATCTTGAGATGGCCAAGCAAAGACTGTCTTCGCTAAAAAGAAGATTATTGAAGGATCCGTCTTTAAAAGCCAAATACACAGAGGTAGTAGAAAATTATGTGTCCAAAGGGCATGCGCGTCGAATGAACTTTGATGGTGGTCAAAGGCAGTCTAAGATTTCATGGTATTTGCCGCACCATCCGGTGATAAACCCACACAAATCGAAAATTCGAGTGGTTTTTGACTGCGCAGCCAAGACGTGCAATACCTCTTTAAATGACAAACTGGTTCGAGGCCCTGACTTAATGAACAGTCTTATTGGCGTCTTAATTAGGTTTAGAAAGGAATTGGTTGTGCTTGTTGCTGACGTGGAACAAATGTTCCATCAAGTTAAAGTTCACCCTGAACACAGAGATGCATTACGTTTTTTATGGTGGCCCAACGGTGATTTGGACCAGGACCCAGTCCCATATCAGATGACGGTTCATATTTTTGGAGCAAAGTCGTCACCGTGTTGCGTTAATTTTTGCCTTCGACAAACAGCCGTCGAATTTGGCCACCTTTTCGAGCCGGGTATATCTCAAATTGTTCAAGATAGTTTTTATGTGGACGATTGCCTGGTTTCCTTGCCCACAATTCAAGAGGCAATTTCAGCTCAAAGAGGTTTGCGGGAACTTCTTGCTAAACGTGGATTTCGTCTCAGAAAGAGGATAACTAACAGCGAAGAAGTTTTACGGTGCATTCCAGAATCGGAACGAGCCACCATCAGTCAAGCTCACCCTTTAGATGAAACGACAAACGAGAGGCTTCTCGGAATGTTGTGGAAGCTAAAGGAGGATGCCTTTACCTTCACGGCTGATCTGCCTAAAAAACCGTTGACTTGCCGAGGCATGCTATCAGCACTATCTAGCCTGTTTGACCCCTTGGGATTCGTTGAAATTTACTATTTGACCCCTTTCATTTTAGGGAGCCAGTCTCTTAATGACGAGAATTTTCTGACGGTCATGGCAGAAATAGAGTCGATAATCAACTCAAGACCCCTCGTTCCGGTTTCGTTTGTCGACTCTAGTCAAGAACCATTGACTCCGAATCACCTCCTTCTTTTGCATGAAAGCCCGAACTTGCCACCAGGTGTTTTTTCGCCAGACGATTGCTATTCACGTAGGCGATGGGCCCAAGTTCAATACCTTGCAAACCAATTTTGGCGCCGCTGGCAAAATGAATTTGTCCCTAATCTATTGCAGAGACAAAAATGGTTCGAAGTTAAGAAAAACCTGCAAGTTAACGACATTGTTCTTGTTGTTGAGGATACGCAGCAGCGATCGAAATGGGTAATGGGGCGAGTTTTGGAAACGTTTCCGGACCGAACTGGTTTGGTTCGCACAGTGTTGGTCAAGACGCAAGCTAACGTGATTAAACGGCCTATTACCAAGCTCTGTCCCATCCTTACTTCGACTGATTTGTAAGTTGTGTATGGTCACCTCAGCCTCTGTTTTCTCACGATTTGTCATTTAAACTACTACAGGATGAAATGTTATGACTTAGTTAAGTTGCGATTGATATTTATGGTCTGTTAACGACGCTTATTTATGTTTAGAAATGCTCACTTAGTGCCCATTTCGGGGGGGAGTGTAGCGTCGTTTATGTAGCTCTTCATAAAACGGCATTTAATCCGATTTAGAATCGAACCGTGTGTTGTTAGCTATTTGACCTTTCTGTGACTCGCAAGTGAGTAGCCGACGATCGCTGCAAACGCGCAGCTGTAACTGGTTTAAAAACAATCTTATCTTTGTTTATTTTTTATATCAACTACTCAATTGCATACTTGCATGTGATTTTCAATCGTAATTTGTATTTCCTGCTGTCAAGCAAAGCAAGCTTTTTGAGCGGCAGTCGAGTTTGGTGACTGGAAGGCACAGACGTATTATCTTGCCAGCTCTTCAATTTGTATGAAATTTACTGTGTTAAGTTACAGGAGAAATCTTAATCGAAGTTTAATGCCAATTGCTACCAAAGTTAATTTGAGAGTGGATTTGAGCCGCTGCTCCCTCTCCTATGTACTATAACGTGGCCACTGCCACAGACCTCTAGTAGTTAAACTTAAACTGCTAGACACAAATAACGTGGCCACTGCCACACCCTTAGTTAAGTTGGGCCACTGCCCCCTTCCGACGTGGCCACTGCCACACTGTTTGTTAATTAAGTTGATCCATTGCATAAATACTGGTTCGAATATCTTTATTTTTTTGGTTGTAACAAGGATTATTGCTTGCAAGAAGGAAAATTCTTTTGGTAAGTGTGAATTAGTTTATTATAGTGTGCGTAATTTGTCCTTTGGAATATTTATGTTTAATGTTTACTTAGAAAACCGTTACCGTTGCCGCGCCGTTGTTATACGGAACTTTACTGCATCCGACTTGAATCAATATATTCAACTGCATGACAATCGTGTGACGCGTGTTCAATTCTGCAAGCAAGCAAGTTCTGTTACAATCCTACTAGAGCTACATCATGTTGGCTCCTGAGATGTCGGATAATTTCTTATTTCAAGACTTATCGACAGTGACATTACTGTTAAACTACCTTAATTTTGCTTCTGTAATATCCAGAATCATTAGAGCTTGCTGCATATGTCGAGCTTCGGCGTGTTTACATAGACGCAAACAAGTTTGATGGCTGTGACGTGCATCCACTTTTCTCCAAAACTAAACAATTAAATAAACCCGAAAAAATGACGCGGTGTAGTTAGTATATAGTTGAAGCAGCATAAGTGTGTTAACCTGACGCAACAGCAACATAACGCAGTTGGTTCAAACCCACAACGACAATCATTATCGCAACGTTGAGTTTAATTTTCAAACAAAATCAGTCAATGAGATCTCGTTCAATACTTTTCTTGGCAGGGATAATTTTTTAAACAGCAGCAAAAGAAAGAAACCAACCTTTTAGCGAGTAGGATAACAGTATACTGCAATAGCTACTCCTTCGCCGCTTTCTCGTAAGAGGAAGAACCAACAAGCGCAGCCAGCCAAACATACCGGTATAGTACAATTAAAGATTTATCACTTCTGGAAGATGAATGACAGCACGAAGCATTCCAAATCGAAACTTTTGTGAAAGCAATATTATACTTTTCAACTTCTAAATTTCTAATCCAAACTTTAGATAATGCAAAAAGTATGCTGCACCCGCAGCGATTGTTGTAAAACCGAATGTAACCGTCACGTACTTGCGAATGTCGAGAACCAGCAGGAAACCTCATCTTGGCATGACTGAGAAGATCTCCAGCTGCACTCCACATTCCTTCCTAAATAACATACATTTCATCAATTCTCTACCTTTCACTAAAACTTGCCAAGCATTTAGGCTGAGTTGCTGACCCTAGGTGATTTTACGAATTGGAAAAGTACTGATTGATTCAAAGTAAATCTGCAACTAAACTTAAGCTTCAAAGATCACACGTGCTAGCAGTTTTCCTCTATTCATTAATTTTTTTATTGCTGCAGTTTTGTATTAGGCTTTGTATGCTGTGTTGCTCAGGCGCAAAGCCGCGGAGATGAGCCCCGCCACTTGTCACACGCCTCGGCGTAATACAGCGAAAATAATAAAGATTTTATTTTTGATTTAATATACAGATAGTCAATTTGGGTAAAATTTTTAAACGAGCTCACTTCATAAAATAGTTCAACCATGTGACTGAGGCAAAGTGCGATATCTTCCGAATTGAACCGAGTAGGTGATGTGTAAGACTTCTTGTCAAGAGATGATTGCATACTTAATGCCAGCTGACAATGCAAAAACGACATGTGTCTAAAAAAATCGATAAGTTCTTATTTTGTAGACCAAGTCTGTTCATACTTATTTGGTCAACGACAGTAAACAAGTAAGGGCAAAAAGAAGTAGCATTTTACTGAAACAACCAGGAGACTGCAAAGCGATCATTATGGTTTTCGAGCCTAACAGACGCCCATTATATTGCAATAAAGACATTTCAGGTCGCATGAGAGATTAAAGAGAAGAAATAACGCACCTTTTTCCGTACATTTTCCATAGAGAAGCTTTATGGGCAAAAGTGGTAGAGGCAAAGTGAGTATATGGGCGTGAGCACTGTAGAACTTCAGCGGCCGCGAGATTGCAAAACACCAATCCAGGTTTTTTCCCTTCCTGGGAGAGGTGATGCATGTGAGCTTGCACAGCCAAGAAAGCAAGATCCTAAAAACAAACATCATGACAACGCTAATATGAAGCCTTCAAAATCATCACAAGACTCACTGTAAGTCTTTGAAGTTTTCCAGGCTTGATTATTTCATTCGTAACTTTTTTCGAACTGACTTTGGGTTGAAGATGATTCAACAGTGACTAAAACATAATTATTTTAAAAATAACACCTCAACATAACGGCGCAATCAAAAACTGCAATAAATATTGCTATGAAAACCATTTTCAAAAACCTAAACAGGTAAAAACAGGTAAAAACTTTTTTTACCTGTTTATCAAATTCATCAGTGTTAACCTACTGTGTTGGCATACAATATAAAAGCCAATAACTTTAATGTATAACCAAACAGCGGGTAGAATTGCAGTCTTAAACATAACAATACCAACGATCAGTATTAAATACACATTAATTTTAGTGCTCACCATTCCGTGCTGCAAGCACATGGTATCATTGGAGATTTGAGCGAGACGAATCGATTCTCTGACGGCGGCCAGGGCTGCTTTTTTATGACCAAATCTCAAATGCAACAACGCCAAATTCAACGTAGCAAATCTAAAAATAGTTGGTGTTTATCAAGATGATTTATTCTAGATTATTTAAATCAATGTAGTAGCTCATCCAAAAATTGAATTTAATCACTATGACCAACTAAATTAATTCTTGGAACTTATGAGCATTGGAAATTCAAAGTAGTCCACTTAAATCTTTTCCTCTTAGACATACCCTTGCGACTCGCGTCGAACTCAGGATCTACCCTTCGAACAATGTTTTTGAGGCGCGTATAATGATGTTCAACGCATGTTTTTGAAAATAAGCACTTTTCACAGAAGAAACTAGAAACAGAACCATGTTTTTTTTTAATCCTTTATACATCAGTCAGCAGAAGCAACATTTACTGCAAATAGACGATCACAGATATGCGTCAAAAAGCTCACGTTTCTTGGGGCTGCAACAAAAACGACGTTACACTTCCATTCCGTAATTATCTATCCCTGTTGATGTCTACTTTTGCCTCATCATAATATTTGATCGTACCGACCAGAGGCAGCAGATCAATAACATGACCAGTTTTGGGCGACCAAAAAATAAGCCAAAGCCGGGAAAAGAGATGAACTTTATTTTGGTCCATTAATTTTTGAAATCTTTATTTAACCTGGCCACATGTCCAATTTCAGTGGGTTTCAGGCCCACTGTTCTGGTTCTAGTTTTTGCATCATAATCAGTTTTTTTGATCTCGTAATTACTTTTTTTAGCTATGACATCAAAAAATTGATTATGATACAGAAACTAGAATCAAGAACCGTGGGCATAAAGCATACAAAAACTGGACATGTGCTCGGGATAACTGCGTACCTTCAATGTCCAAAACCATCCTCTCTGGATAGAAAACCTACCTCTGAGTCCGGATTGATTCCCGATCTTGAACTTTTTTGAGATTTAAGGCTGAGGATTGATTGTTGTGTCGCACAAAGCACATGAATAAACTGTCCATTGCACCACAAAATTCACGCAAACGAAGATTGTTCAAATAACTGACATAATGCTGTGAAATGAAAACAATTGATCTTACAATTCCATATTCTGACAGAGAATCAGTAATAGAATTAGAAAAGTTGCAACTTGCACAAAAAAAAAAAAAAAAAAAAAAAAAACTGAGACCAAACCGCCGCATCTTCTTAACATCACCAGTCATCGACAAGTGCACAGTTTATGATACATGCAAATACGATGTCCGAAGCAAGTAGATTTTTGCTTGATTTTTTAACTATTTCAGCCTCGTATGATCAGTAAATGTTAATGCACATCAAAAACCTAACAGCGCTATGGAGCTTCGTGGATAACCTTTCTGTCTAAACTGCGTTTTGACAGCTGAAAAAGCGAGTAAACTATTTCACGAGCTACTTTATTTAACCTGACCTAGTGCGCAACTGCGCATGAAAAAAATGATAAAACACACTGTGTAGTGTGTGTATATTAGAGCAGTACAACACAGACTTACAGCTTGCGTTAGATCAGGATTGCTTTTTAAAACTTGCCGAATTTTGTTTTGAAGAGCAGTCGGAGGTAAAGCATCCGATTCCTTGACTTCCAGTAAAGCTGCTTGTTGGGAGAAGAAAAATTCAGCTTGCTGGTAAGCAAAACATTCTGACACTTCAAAATCATCACACCTAAAACAAGAAAAATGATTAATTATTGTCATACGAAAGGTCATCGTTTATCAAAAGTCAATTTAAGTCTAAAAAACCATCGAGTAGGCCTAGTGGCAGTGAGGTCGCTGTCGGTGCGGTAAGTCTAGGTTCCAATTCAAGCAGGTCAAATCGGATGCAGCGTTGCCAACAGCACGCCACCGCTGCGCGTTTCCTCGGAGCTAAGTTGGCCAGGTGCCAAGTCGCGGAGATGGGCTCCGCCGCTCGTTGCAGACTTCGGGAGTAATACCGCAAAAGTAATCAAGATTGGACGTGAAGTTAAAATCTACTTACTTGTCACATTTGAGATCAGCAGGTTTTAAATCTGTATCGATACTTTCTCGACTACTCTTGCTATCCATTTCACTTTGGCTTTCCAGTTCCATATCATCAACAGTGATCTTATCATAACGCGATGTATGTATAGAACTAGCAACTTCTTCTGTCTCGTGGTTGCTTTTAGCAATTGTTTCTGACAATGGCTAAACAAAAAAAAAAACGTTTAAGAGAAAATAAAACCGCTCATTTCGACAACATAAATTCAGCTGTCAGTATCAGCAGTATATATATATATGCAAGGCAGTCTGAAACTTTAAATAAACATATTAAAATCAAAATCAAATCTTCATTATACTCGCTGTATTACGCCGAAGCGTGTAACGAGTTGCGGGGCCCATCTCCGCTGCCTAGCGCCTGGGCAACACAGCTCCGAAGAAACGTTGCAGCGGTGGCAAGCCGTTGGCGACATTGCGCCCATTTGACCCCCCCGGGAATCGAACCCCAGACCTCCCGCACCGATAGCATGCGCTTAGCAACTGAGCTAACTATTACTTGCTCGCTCGGACTTCGTCAGTGAGTCCTCTTTATTGAAGAAGTTTCAAATCGCCAGACAAACTATGCTACTATTTATAAGCTTTATTCCCTTGCACGGGTAAGTTTAAAACTTACATATAAACAGTTTTACGCTGCCTCGCACATACTGCTGATGATGACAGCTGAACCTATGTTGTCGGAACGTCCAGTTTCACGCATTACTGCGGTTTTATTTTTCCTCCTGAAGCTATTTTCGTCCCATTTTTACAGTATAAAAAGAAAAAACATGGTGAAGTAGCTTCTTTCATTTTTTGCACTCTCTCCCAAAATTGACTGCAGAGGCACCGCAAATTAAACATAATCAACTTACCTGTTTCAAAGCAATATACGGGGAGCAGTATTTGATAAAATTTTCAAAAACTGGCTGAATTTCATTAAAAGAAAGTCTCTCATAATAAACCATCATTCTTCTGCTGAAAAGTCCTGAAAACACGAGAGAATGTCTTGCAATTGTAGTGGAATGGTCATCTCAATAAGAGATTTTATTACAAAAAATGAAATGTCAACGCCACAACCAAAAACATTTCAAGTAAAAAATTCGACTTAAGTATAGAAAAGTTGTAACCGGTCAGTTAGCTCAGTTGTTAAGCGCACGTCATCGGTGCGGGGGTGTGGGGTTTGATTCCCGGATCGGTCAAATTGACACATTGTCTTCAACGGCTCACCATCGTTGCAACGTTCTTCAATGCTGTGTCACCCAGGCTCTAAATCGCAGAGATGGGCTCCGCCACTCGTTACACGCTTCGACGGAGTACTGCGAGTACGATTAAGATTTGATTTTTTTTTTTTTTGAATAGATACGTCACTTTTACACAACATACACATAGGCACTTTAAACTTGAAGTTACCGTATTTAGAACGGTAGAATAAGCCCCAGGTATTATGAAATGCACAATCTTTCCTTGGTAAGCAATTTTGTCACTTACCTAGCAAACCTCTCTTGTTCAGCAAAGATTCTTTCTCTTCAAAGACAGCATAGCCCAAGCTAATAAAAAAATCTTCCAAGTTTCCAATGCTTCCAAAATTGCATATTGAATCCAACACTGCAATGAACTCCCCATACAGTATTTTAGAGCAAGAACTCACAACTCGTAATATGTCCTGCATAAAAAATAGAATTTTTTTTAAAAAACAGATTGATAACGTAGCATGAAAAAATAATGAAAATCTTGAAATGAGTCATCCCTGAAAATGAAAATTGCTGCAACCATCAGATTTCCTACCCCAGCTTTTTAGATAAAGACCAAACTTGTATCGATACATATTTATGCATTATTCAAAACAATCACCAAAGAGCAGAACTTGGCAAATAAAAACACTCACACAAAACTGGCAAGCACTTTGAAAACTGAGAAATTTTGGGTAAAATTTTCCAATTTGCTTTAAGCTTATCGACGGCAATGGTGATTTTGGGTTAAATTCAAACCAAAGTGTCCAGTATTTTGGTGCAAAGTGAAAGTTATTTACTCCAGAAACTCAACTTTGAGGGAAAAATTGGATCATACTTTCTTTAACCTCCTAAATCTTTGGGCAAATTTGCTCTTGCTGAAAAAACTGGAGGGAACAATGCCAGCAAGTAACTATCACCTTTCATTTGTGGACTAAAAGATAAGAGCTTGCTCTAGTTCATCGGAACTAAATATTAAGAAACGAGATATTAAGAAACCATTATTTTATCCAAAAAAACTGTTGTGTAAAACTATCAATAAACATATTTAGGAAAGCAACTGCTGCACTACTACTATCAAAAAAAAATTATAACAGCATAAAAAAAATCTAGATTTAAGTTTGTAATTAACAAATCTGGTAACAAATCAGTTGGCATTAACACTAATGTCGTTTGTAAAAACTATGCATATGATACATAAACAAATTAGCAAGAATTTAAAAAAATGTATACCGGTAACTTTTCAGAAACTATTTAATTCGAACATACCTTTAATGAGCCATCAGGCTGCTGAATCCATGACAGTAAAGCCCTATCCAAATGACGTTTGCTTGACCACTCTGGAAATACATTGGTCTATTTTTTCCTTTGTTACATATTTATCCTCCTATCACAAGAAAGCAAGCAATGCACTATACGAGCTCACTTAGGAGTAGATAGCCATCTGTCTACCACACCAAGATGGGGGAATTCCATCAAGTGCCTTTCCCAACGGCACAACAAGTAAACTTGCGGGCTGGCTCTCCACATTGTCCCTGCAATGTTGAGTGTCAAACAGGGAAGCTGTGAATACCAATTTTGAAGTCATTGGTTTGACTCGACTCGAAATCAAACCCAAGTCCACAGCTCCCAAGGTGGACACTCTTACCACTCGGCCATCTGAGCTGTTTGACAGACTGAACTGTGAGACAAAATATATACTGCATGGACCATTTAAAAACTACTCGGTATATCTTCAAGAGTTAAGATTATTTCAGATATACACTTATTCAGTTGCTGTCTTGACTATGTTAAAAGTCTTACTTGAAAAACTCCAAGCAAAAAATAATGACTCACCATCCTGCCAAATCATGCGAGGATAATTTTTATTTTTTCCATCATATAGCAATGCATATTCTTTGATCAAAACAAGCAAGCTACACCGATATGGTGTTAGCTTATCTTTGGCAAAGTTATCACTTGGGAGAGTAAACATCTTCTACATGCATCAGTCCATGAGAAAATACCATTACCAATACATCATTAGTTATCACAGAATATCGTATCAGACTAGTATGTTTCACTCCACACACAGATACGTAATCTTATCTCATAATTGTTTAAAGCTCAATAGCAATGATCCCGATTAAAACTTGCAAAACGATCTTAGTCTGAATAGAGTACTGCAAATTCTACGCTGTACAACATAAATACGCTACATTACTACACGGTACACTAAACAGGTATTATACAGTACTAGTCAACAAGTACTGTAGTACACCACACCACTCACACTATGACAAGACTTTTACACAATATACAGATATATACTGTACAATATCAATCATTTTAATCACAGGTCTACAGCCTCATCAGCTTATGCTAACAGATTGTGGTAACTGAGAAATGTGAATAACCTGTAGCCTTTTTTATAGGCCTAGACAATTTCAATTGCGACATCATAACAGTGGTAACAAGATAACAATGTCAGAAGTACCAGTAAAGAAGGATCCAGAGCCAAAATTAGTGAAGTCTACCCCCTGTAACTGCGTAACATATAGTATTTGTTAAACTGTTTTGCGACAAAGAAAAGTATAGCTACACAATCCTGCATTCCACAAATTAGCTTACGCTTTCTGCTTTATTATTATTATTATTTAGGCTGATCCAGAGCCAAAGCACAACAGCACAGCAAACAAACGAAAAGATTACACACAGCAGACAACATGGTCAAGAAATAATATACTGATCCAGAGCCAAAGCACAGTAAATGTAAAATGAAAAAATTACACACAGCACAGCCAAGAAATACCACTATGCCAATTAGGCTTATAGCAAATGGATGATAACATATAAAGAATTGCAATATTAATACCAGTGCACCAACTAGCCCTTAACTACCACTAGTAAACAAGAGTGAACCTTGAAAAAAGAAAAATCACATCTGTAAAAGCCCCCTTATAAAAGCCCCTCACATCTGTAATAGTAAAAGCCCCTCACATCTGTAATTGTCAGCAACATGGCCTAGCGGTACCGGGCGCAGGTGACAGATCCTATGTGACGGGTTCGCTTCGCGGCTGGAGCCGATCGCATTTGACATATTTAACGCATGGCTGCTGACTCGAAGAGCACAAGCTCACTTCGCAGTCTCCCTCAATTACCGTTGAAATTTCTGTTCAATATAATTTGAAAATAACCTTATAATACTATTCAACCTCAACAAATGATAAAGTTAAAAAAACCATAGAGCATTATACCAAGTCGAGTTTATTTTACCAGAATGCTAAATAATGAGTGCAAGACGAAAACGGCGAAAGACCTTATGGCCATCTGAGTCAGCCGCTCTAGGGTGGAGTGAAAAAAATAAAAATCAAAAAACGTCCCCTCCCAAAAGTTGCCTGTAGTCCCAAAACTATGTTTAAAAGCGGTTTTTCAAAGTTTTCAAAATCCAGGTCACTACTCAGGCGTAACAGTCATGCGGAGGTCAATTTTCGTAAATATGCCATAACTCATTAACCAGTGGAGCTAGAGAGCTAATTTTGGTGTCAAAAGAAGCAGAATGCACACTTTCCTATCTAACTGAAAAGAACTTTTTATCTTAATTTCAGTATTTTTACATTATTTTCAAAAAAGTGTAATTTTGGATCAAAACATACCATTTTGAACAGCTTAACATTACCATAACACAGTCTAAACACAAAACATTTGTATAATTCACTCTATACGATGAGTCTCTTGGGGAGCTGACATTTCAGTGGTTTAAAATCACGTACAGAACGAATAACCATTGAAATATTGTTCACACATAGTTGCACAATTACATGCACAGTACATACAAATAGACATAAGAATCAAACATAGCCCAAATAATTTTTTTTTTTTTATTGAAATACAACACAATGGTGATAGGTTAACACCCAGGCACACTGACATGCGAGGAAAAAACGAAATAAAGCAGCAAGTAATTAACAGAAAAATAAAATCAGTAAACAAGTGAAGCGATAGTGTGTAAATCATAACTTTTCAATTTGGTCTTAAAGATAGACAGATTTGAAGCGGAAACTACAACATCAGGAAGCTGATTCCAAGCACTAACTATACGATTAAAGTAAAATTGACGAAATTGGTCATGACTGGCATTATGAAAACGTGACTGAACTGTAAAATCGTGTCAACGCAAATTATAATCACAAGTTTGAAACACAAAATAATCAGAAAAATTCAGATCACACAAATTATGACTTATCTTGTACATAAGAATCAGGTCGAATTCAAGTCTACGGTACTCCAGAGATTTAATTCCAAGTTTAGTTAGGCGATCCACATAAGAATTGAAAGGCAGGTTGCAACGAATAAAAACATTACGAGTAAAACGTTTTTGGACAGACTCAATGAGCTTGATGTCTTTTTTCAAATATGGACTCCAAACTGAAGAAAAAAAAATATAGATAATGTAAATAATCTTGATAATGTCTAGATAATGTAAATAATCTAGATAATGTAAATAATCTAGACGAAGAGAGCAAAAGCCTGTCAAATCTGTCACCAGGAATTAGCCACTTTTTACAACTTTACGTATAGTTTGCCCATACAAACAAAAAATTACGATCAACTGCCCAAAGTTATTATAATACAATGTGTTAGTAGTGTGTTCCATAGAAAAGACTACAACCACATGATGACAACATTAAATAACATTAAAAATGGGCATGATAACTATGTAAATTAGTTTTTATGTTAGTTTGTATACCACAATACACCAGATACACCAACGTTTTGTAGATAAGTTACACACTTTCTGAAAATAATTCACTAAAGCAGAAATCTATCAAGTGGACACTGGACCATCCAGCACTACAAACTACAGGTGCAGTGGAGTCAGAGGTGTCTGCTATTCATTACCGACACTGCTGATAGTCCTAGTCTACATAACACCAGTTTTTCTTCTCATGTTCTAACCTTTGAAAAAATGAATGCATTGTAACTTTTTTTGAAGTCTGTGATAAAAACCATTCTCCGTGACGACACGTGACCGTGCAATTACCCGCGAAATGCTTGCTCAACCATGAAAAAAGTACAGTGCTTCCAAATATGTATAAGGTTTGTGACAAAAAACATTGTGGTTTCACTTACTTTCATGTGTAAGTAAATTAAACCGCAATATATCAACGCTTGTAATCATATGGACACGTTGACTACGAGATTCCTAGCACACTGCTAGTGCTACACATACCAGATGACCAGTTAATGGTCTACCACGACCGTTAGGTCTTTTGCCGTTTCCGACTTGCGCATTGCGCTCTAGTCTTTATTGTTGCGTTCTGGTAAAATGAACGACTAACTAGCCCTGAGCCTACTGGCGTACGATATACGTGTATCAGGGGGGTGCAATTGGAGCGGTGATCAGAGATGCTAAAGCGAAGTATTTTGGGGTAATGTTTTTCATGGGCCATTGTAGCAACTTGCTAACTTGAGTTTTTATCATTTTTAATTTCTGTGATACAGTGATATCTGTTCAAATTTGGTACGTAAGTTTTGCTTTTTACATGCTAGACTATAGACTAGACAAGTCTACCTACCATACTCTTGAGTAGTTTTGTGTTAATTGAGCTCAGACCAAGTTTTATACTTTTTTTGAGTAGAGAGATTCTTTTTTTCATGATTTGGCCAGACAGACCGAGTTAGTGTTTGTACTGGTAACTGCGTAACCCTGGTCTAAACTTAGTCTACCGGTGCTGTACTCCGACGTTTCAAGTGACAGAATAAACATAACCTGATAGACTAGTTGATACTGGGATTGACTACTTGGCCTGGCTGACAGTGACAATTGTTTTCAGCTGTCATTCAGATTTCGAGTTTAAGATAGTCTAGACTACCGGTACTGGATATACTGATATACCGGTTGCAAGGTAGTCTACACATCACATGTACAGGTCTGGCTGTCTAGCCCTAATAATCACATGTTTGTATGTTTATATTCAAGATGATTTATGAATTTAATTCCAGTTCGCAAGCAAAGGATAAAAATGAAATTAAATCATTTCAGAAATTGTTAAGGAGGTCTTGTGATAACACGCGGTGAGTTATCGGGAGTAAATTTTCTCAATATTACTTAAGGTTACTACTGTAGTATGCTTATGTAGTTTGCATTGTTTCAGCATGTGCTGATTGTTAAGTTTTTGTTGGTGTTTCTTATAATTTAGTACTGGTATATAATCTAGCTCAAATTATACATGGCAAAATAAATTTTGAAGAACTACAGGAAACTGAATGACTTCACTCAGACAGCATTGTCCTAGTGAAGTCCTTCGGTGCCCCAGTAAAGTCATTCAGTTTCTAGTAGTTTCAATTTTTTAACCAGATCATTGGCCTGACCATTTTATGAAAATTGATTCTCGCATAGACTACTTCTGAAACTTGAAGAATTACAAGTGCATTTTCAAATTGTGTAATACTAATATTGTATGAAGTACGGTATAGTCTGGTTATGATTGGTTTCTTGAATTGGTGTCACACAGTTTTTGTAGCTGCTGTTTCGAACACCTTGTGGCTCTGCAGGTGTAGCAGTGTAGTTGGAGTAATGCAAATCATTAAATTCTCTTTTAGGTTTTTCAATGTGTTGAACATACAAAATGAGGAGCTTGGAAAAGTTGACACTGTGAATGTTGGTGACACTGTTCTTGTGGCAAATGCTGATGAGCTCTCTGATTACATAGCCATTGTTGATGCGTTATATGATTATGGTGTGTAGTGTGAAGCAAAATTCAAAACAAAGTAGATGTCTTTTGAGCATTTTAAGCTTATTTAGGGCTTGTTTGAATTAAGCCGTGGTTCGGGGTTAGGATTCGAGTTAGGGTTAGGCCCTAACCCCTACTAATAACTCACTGGCAGTCCTTGTGCTCGTGATATATCTCCTGTTCTAAGATGCGGCTTAATTCAAACAAGCTCCCTTATTTACAGTTTGGGATCTTCAGAGAAAAGTTATTTCTATATCAGTACAGTAAGTAGTGATTTTTTTGCTTGTTGCAATTAATTAATAATAATTCACCTCTTAAATTGTTTTTTACAAAACTTTCTGCTTGATCATGTCAGGCCCTGACCATTTGTCTACTCGTTTTTTAGCACAACATGTGGAGATTAGGATATGCGAATTGTACATTTGCAAGTTATTTCTTTACTATTATATTTCTTTTTATCCAGGTCATGATCTTGCTGATGACAAATATGCAATTGTTACTTGGTTCTTTCAACCATCAGAAATCCCTGCATCAAAGTTACCTCCTGAATCAAAAAACGAAGTAAGCTTTGTGTAAATGTAAATTATGTTTTGTTGAGTGCAATTGTTGTATTTCTTACAGATTTTTTTATCAACTGCAAAACTGGACAATGTAATTGATGCCGAAACAATTTCAGGCTTATGTACTGTTCATTTTAATCATGCTTCTGATGTTCAAAGTGAGTCATGACTTACAATATCTCCATGGTTAATATTTTGTGCAGTTTTTGATTGAATTATGACGTTTTTGTTTGTAAAATCTGTTCCTTAACCCTACTACTACCAGAAAATCGTTATACCTAGAACAACCGCACCGGTCAATTGATCGGTGATTTGTTTTACCATGGTTTGCAGACGTTTGGGAAGCATGTAATTGCGTCTGGCGCTGTGAATCAGTTAAATGTTTTTTGTTAAAACTCTCAAATCGTGTTATTGCTATCGTTCTATTGGAGAAAACTGCAAAAGTGACGTTTTTTCTCTGTGCAGCGAAAAAGGTACAAAGCAGTTTATTCGAGCCGACGTTGATACGTGGTTAGACATAATTGTGGAGCTGCTTGGACACAAGCCAGTTTCAATGATTCAAAATCGAACATTAGAAGAAGCAACGCTACAAGGAGATAAAGAGTTTCAAACTTCTATCGAAAAACTTCACTCATTGGTCTCTGCATTATTTGTGGTGTAATCAAAGGTAGAGGCAAGCCCAAATTCTAACCACGGGCATTCAGTTTTTAGGGAAACAATGGCAAGATACAAGTTTGTAGACATGCTACTATGTATTTGATTTGATGACAAACACACGAAAGCAAGAAGACAAGAAAATGACGAACATACCCCTATTAGAGACTTGAGGGAATTCGGGAAACAGTAATGAACAACCTTCAAAAAAGTTTTCCCCTATGGCGAAGTCACAATTGATGAGAAATTATTTCCTAGTAGGTCAAGGCGCGGTGTTATCCAATATACCGGTATGCCAAACAAACCTATAAAATTTGGCATCAAGTTTTGGATGCTTGTGTGATGTAAAAACTTCCTATGTTCTGCGAGCTATGCCTTATGTGGGTAAGGAAGATCGGCCACAGGTGGGCATTGCAGAGCATGTGGTAATGAGTCTGATGGAGCCATATCATAAAACAGGGCAAAACGTTACAACTGACAACTACATCACGTCTTTTGACAACAGCTGAAAATCTGTAGCTTCAAAATATTACAATGGCGGGTACACTACGCAAGAACAAGAGGGAAATACCTCTCAACCTACATGGTGACACTCGACAGCAGCCTCTGTATAGCTTACGCTTCCTCTTCACGCAGAAGGATGGTATCATGATTCTATATTACAAAGCTAAGCAAAAAAAAGATGTATTCTTGCTCTCATCCTTGCACACTACTCCAGTTGTAGACGACAGTGACTCCAAGAAGCCTGAAGCGATCTTACATTATAACGCTACCAAAGGTGGTGTTGATACTGCTTACGAAATGCTGCGATGTTACAGCACTAGAGCTGCTTCTTGGCGATGGCCTTTAGCAGCTTTTTTCGATCTTGTAGACATCAATTATATGTTTGGACTCATTTGTGATAGCCAGGGGTATAGGCATGACGCACAGCAATAGGCGTGATTTTCTAATACAGTTAGAAGAACTGTTGTGTACCACAGAACGACGCAAACAAGCCGCTGCAAGGCAGCCTTTACAGTTCGCACAACAGGCTTATACAAGTAGAGGAGCAGCTGATGCATTACCTGCTGGTAAAATAACCACTTGCAGATATTGTCAGAAGAATGAAACACGAAGCCAGTGCAGCAGTGTATGTACAACGTATGTGTGTTGTGTGGGTCATGTTCCAAATTGCTGTGCAAATCTTTTTTTTCATTGCAAGGCTAAAATATGATGTATTGGATGTAATCGTTCTTTGAAATTTTGTTTTGTGCTAATGATGTAACAATTGCTTGCGGTTTATCAGTATCTTCTAGTTACCGGTCAATTGCTCTATGTATATTTATGATTTTTATGAAAGTTTCCGGAAGTAAAACAATTATTTTTTATTGAGCATGTACATGCTACTAAATCCAAGGATTAGATGAGATATCAACAGAATATGAGGTCCTTTGGAGAAAATAAAGCAAAAATTTGATTTCTTACCGTTCAATTAACCGACGTGGTTGTTCTAGGGTTAATGTGCAGCTACAGCACCCATTATTGTTGATAAATATTGTGTATTACTTGAAGAGTGCTAACTGTGATTGCAGTCTCCTTCACTGTGTTATATATTTGTTTTTAATGTTTTGAAAATGATCTCATATTTCAAATTATTTCTTGTAGTAATTGCTGACTACTACTAGTACGAATATCAAAAATTGTTTAGAGCCAGCCGATAATGTGTTTTATTGCACCAAAAGCTTTGATGGAAGACATTTCAAAAATTTACCCGATAGAATCTCACGTCATGAAGTCAAAACCATAAAGCATGTTAAGAAGCCTCATGTCAAAGTTATTGTGTCTGATAAATCAATATTTTCCACGTTATCACCTAAAAAGGGTAAGCAAGAGATTGTAAAGTATTACTTTTTGTATTTTTTTCATACATGTTGTGCACGAATAACGATATTTTATTCTAAGGAGGGAAAGTAAAACCACAGTAAATCACAAAACTGGACGTTTCGAAAACATAGATTCAGCTATCATCATCAGCTGTATATGCAAGGCAGTACAAAACTATCACAACTAGAATGCTAGTTCTTACAGTTTTGTACTGTCCTGCATACACTGCAGATGATGACAGCTGAATCCATGTTTTCGAAACGTCCAGTTTTCAGATTTACTGTGGCGTTACTTTTCCTCTTGAAGCTATTTTCGTCCTGTATTTATTGTTTTCCGAAGATATTTTATCCGATGTCACTGTCCAAAGAGCGATGCAAGGATCCTCATTGGCGTTTAAGAGAGAGGAAGAAAGCTTCTACTTTGCCTCTTGCTTTAAAACAATTATTTGCAATGGAATATCACGAAATGCTTGAATGACCTTAAAATAAAACGATAAAATAAATTGACTAATCGCAATTTAAAATAGTCTTGATTGAACAGTATTTACTTTCCAGATCTTGCCAAATCTCGTCCAATGCTAGTAGACACTTTTTCTTCGCCAGTGTCGGCATCTAGTATCGGTCGTTTGGATGCTTCTGCTGTGGCTTATGATATACTTGGATCAGACGGAGACGAAAATTGCTCAGGTTTGTGCTATATGTTCTAATTGCTATGTTTATTCTTCTCGTCAATTTTTTGTGAATGAAAATGTTGTTGCTTCTAATTTACTTGTTTTTAGATGCAATTGACAACCTTGCAAAACGACAGTCCAATTCACAAAGTGTGTCGAAAAAAACTACTCGCCCCTGCGTATGTATTGAACATATAAATTCTTTTAAGAACCTATATATCTGTTTTAAATAGTACACCTATTCAGTGCATTAGGTTAGTAGTTGGATTGGTTATATTTGGACGCTTGTGTAGCTGCAGTGTGAAAAAAAAAATGGTATCTTTTGTTTAGTTTTTGTGACGTTATGTCTTTGTTGTATTTTCTTAAACGTTGACTCTACCAATTTTTACAGACAAATGCTCTATCCATCGAGCCTCTTCAAGAAGATATCACAAATACTCCTACACTTCGTCAGACTAAAACTAGATTAAAAGAAATGTCAGTATCAGTAAAGAAATTAAGTGGACATACGAAAGAAAAAGAAAATCGTCCTTTACTGAGTTCTCAGCGTTTGTCTACTCGAGGAAAAAAAGTCTCAGGTGCTTAGTAAACTCTGCTTACTGATCAGTATTACTCAATTGACTCTGTTAGAAGCATCTGGCTATACGGTAGAATTCGACGCGTTTGAATTTCCCGCTCAGTTTTACTGATCACAGTCCTTTAGTTCATATGGCTGCTGCATTGTAGCTTAAATTGTCAATAACTTCATGTTTATTTTCACACAACAGGGAGCATCTTGACTTTAAAACCTTACGGTTATTCGATGCTCCCTGCTGGCTTCAAGATTGTCGATAATAATATGGGTATTTTACGCTTGTGTTTTTTTATTGAAACGAGCAAAAATAATAATATTTTCAGGTAGTTCCCCTTCGAAGAGAATTAAAATTAGCGAAGATGCAAACTATACTTCTGATGAGGACAATTTATTTTCTACTCGGCTGAACAAAGATAAAACTTCGATGAAGAAACCAAAACGCCTTCCTCGTCGCTCAGCCAGGCAGCCTGCTAAACAGACAGGTCCGTGTATAAAGCGCTTAAAACTTTCGAAACAATTTATCAATCACTACACTACATAGTACATACTGTACTATAGTGAACAATCCAGTTTTTAGCATTCCCGCTCTTGGTAAGACGGAAGCAGTCTGTTTCGACTTGTCAAATATAAAAATTTTAATCTATGTTATGTTCACGGCATTACACCGAAGCGTGTAACGAGTGGCGGGATCCATCTCTGCTTCTTAGCGCCTGAGCGGTGGACTACACTTTGGCTTCAAAGAAACTTTGCAACGGTGGCGAGCTGTAGGTGACGTCCGCATTGACTGGCCTGGGAATGGCGTCCCAGACTTTTCGCCGTGACCCCTTATGCGAAGTCGTCACCGTTACGCCTGTCGGCCTGTCGTGTTAGAATGATTTTTAAGCTTAATCATTGTCTAACATTCTTTTCAGTAGTGCCTTGAATAATGATAACCTATTGCAGCGAAATCAAATTTGAAACAAACGGAAGTTAGCAACCGTAGAAAAATTTCTTTTGATGATGAAGAAGCGATACTCGATGATTCTGATGTTGATGCTGATTTTCAGATCGAAAACTTGTCTGATAGTGAAACCAGTAATGATTCTGACTTCGTACTTAGCGAGCAAACACCAAGAAGTAAGAATCTTGTTCATAAATAATTTCTCCTTTTTGGGGAAAAGTGGTTTGCTACGGATTGTCTCATAAACAAACATAGTACATGAATTAATATATAAAAGCTTCCCAAACTTTATGTGACCGACGCTTTTCCAGGTATAACTCGCTTTAAATCGACCTTTTTGTAGTTTGGGGGAGGAAAATAACGTTTTTCACCAAAAAGAAGAACATTACAGTTTTTTAGCTGAATCCTGATTGTGTTCCTGCAGAAAGAACTAAAACCTCACGAAAATCTGCCACGTCCAGGAAAGCGACTGTGAAACCACCCAAGGATCGTCCAATTTCGCGTATGTCTGGGAAGGTGAGTTCCAATCCGTGATTTTTGGTCGTATGATAGCTTTTGCAATGACACGTATTTTCTTAAAGTGAAAAGTTTGGATTTAATTTCAGAATCGCCGTGCTTGTATTCCTGAGAGAAAGACTCCTTTAAAACTAGCTGCTAGCGATCTGGATCTAGCTCGAGAACGCCTCCATGTGTCGGCTGTGCCAGACTCCCTCCCCTGTCGTGAGAGTGAATTTGAAGCGGTCTATTCCTTCATTGAAGGAAAGATTAACTCAGGAACTGGAGGGTATGATTGTTACCATGATACGCTGGTGTGCATCGTTAGGTTCAAATTAGATAATAAAAAATTGTTGTAGTATGTGTGAAAAGTTCTGATAACTTACACGTGCCTCGAAACACACTGACATGGGACGAAAATAGCTTTGGAAGAAAGATAAAGCCACAGTAATACTAATAACTGGTACTTTTCAACATTCGTTGAGCTGTCATCACTAGAATGAATGTTAACGAGACGTTTAGTTACAAATATTACTGTGGCTGTAATTTTCCATAAACGTACCTGTTCGCAAACGTTAGCATCACCAGACATTCATAGAAAATTGATTTTTAAAGTTAATAAGTTTCTTTCATCACAAGCAACTAACTTCCACTGCATTGTGTAAAGCAGCAAGCTTTGACTGCACTACATTAGGTGTAAAGAAGACTGCAATACATCGGTTCGTCCACATGCATTGTTGCGTGTTTTGTAGGTGTATGTACATAAGCGGTGTTCCGGGAACGGGCAAGACTGCCACTGTAATGGAGGTGGTGTCTTGTTTGAGGGAGTCAGTCGCAGATGGAATGCTACAGGAGTTTAATTTCGTTGATATCAACGGAATGAGATTAACTGAACCGCATCAAGCCTATGTTAGCATTTTAAAGGTAAGGAATATTAATGTACGTATTGCGTTAAGGTGTATTTGGTAGTTTTTAAGTTTTGAAGCAGCAAATGATCGCTCTCTTGTACGCTGTCTTAATTTATAATCCTTGTGCAAAGCCTGGGATACGAGAGAAGAGTCTTCAGAAAAGATTGTTTCTGGACAGGCCTTTATCCTTAACCTAATCGATATAACGGGTAATATAATATGTTTTTTTTTAATTTTCCTAAAGAATTGTTGGCCCGTTTCTCTCCTTTAATATCTTCATTCTTCACGTCAAATTCATACTCCGACACTGCCTGTTGCATATTTTTCAACCTGTTCTGTTTAACAGTTGTGGGTGAACAATGCCAGAAACTATTGAAGCTACTACAAGAATATTCGTGACCAAGTGCGTTGTGGAAAAATTGAATATTCCACTCCTTAATCTTTCTCGTGCTCTTTTCTATTACCTTAACAGCTGAATCTGTCCTCCAAAATCAAAATTTTCTTTTTCTTAAAATGTTAAACCACTGTCCTCTAAAAATCAGGATATACAGGATAATTAAACGTAAAATTTTCACTGTCTATACAGTGATTAGATACAATAAGCTACTACTACTCTTACCCTATTTCGTTCCGCTTAAAAAAAGAAATTTTCCGTTAAAACGTCTTGTTAAAAACTAGCCAAAACTACCTATTTTTCACAGCCTTTCATATTTTCTACCTAATTTTCTCAACAGTTTTATACTCACTTACACAAATAGTCTTAATTCAGTTGTTTTTTTTAGCAACTGAGCGACAAGAAGGCTACTCCTGATCATGCGGCCGAACTTCTAACCAAACATTTTAATATGAGAGGAAAAAAATCAACCTTAATGATTGTTGACGAATTGGATTTGCTTTGGACCAGAAAACAGGTACTTAGCGGTTAAATAGAAGACTACAAAGTACAAAAACATTAAATTTTATCATCAGTGTTGCTGGATAGAGGCAGCAATGTTAAATTAAATTTAGATAAATAATGAACACTTAACAGTCGCACATCGAATGGTCAAAAGTAAAAAAATCCAAATCTTTGTTATACTCGCAATATTACGCCGAAGCGTGTAAGGAATGGCGCAGCCGATCTCTGCGGCTTGACTTGGACAGCACTGCTCCGAACAAACGCCATAGCGATGACTAACCATTGACAACAGTTGACCTATTTACATTAGCTGGTTTGATTGTGCGAGACACTCTTCAGTTTTAGTTAACCCTCAGAAGGTAATCACATTTTCTTTCGCATTAAGTCGTTTGGGGTCAGATTTGACCCCTACTGTTTTTTCTATACTAATGACGGTAAATGAACAGAATCACATAAGTAGTGGTTGGGAAAAACAAAGCTTCTATGGGAGCCCATTCTCGTAATTGAGCTAACGTTGAAAGCAATCAAGCCAAGATTGGAAAACAACAGTCATTTTCAATGGTGTCAAATTTGACCGCAAATAAATTTTACGACTAGCATAAGTTAATAGTGGTTTTATTTGCTTGGGGTCAGATTTGATCCCAATTGACTTTTACCTTTGTGTTGCAGAAACATCATATAGGCCTAACATCATGAAAAATCATAAAATCAGATATGTTTGATGTTGAAAACCTTGAAACAGCTTGATTTGGGAATTCTTAATGCGATTAGCATAAATTTGAAAACTAACATAAGTTATTAGTGTTTTTTAGCCTTTTGGGGTATGATTTGACCCCAATAACCGTATGAGGGTTAAGGAGATTTTTCAGTTTTACTGGCTGTTCTTACAACGCATTATTTAGCGGGTTGGTTGAACCAGTGAACCTATCTGTTGCATGTGAATAATCTCCAACCAGCAAAGCTTATTGAAATAGAACGATGTAAGTTGGCGTCTGATGTAAGCAGGCTAATCCGCTTAAATTGTGCATGTAAATCGGCTTACTGTGTCCGATTTGACCGGCCATAGACCGAACCCAACAACTCTCTCGCTTGTGACAGTGTCTCAAACCACTCCCCAACCGGCCGACGTAGCTTTTTTTTAAATATTACCTACTGTGTAGTACAGATGTATCTGCTTGATATTTTTCGGGAGTATGGTGATTGTTAAATGCATTTATTTTGTATTGTAGGACGTCTTGTATCATTTTTTTGATTGGCCGTCGCATCGTCACGCTCGATTGATTGTAGTTGCTATAGCGAATACAATGGATTTGCCAGAGAGAATAATGATGAATAAAGTATCAAGTCGTTTGGGCTTAACTAGACTAGCTTTTCTACCCTACAGTTTTAAACAGGTAAGCTTTGAGAGAACGAATGATTGTAATGCATTGTTTATCCTTTATGATTTTATTTGACGGATTTCTCGGTTCGCTGAAAACTTTTTAAAACGTTAAAAATGCATTTTAGTTCTGCAACATTTATACCTCGTAATTAAATATAAGTATACTGTATTCTTGTTTTTATCGAATGGAAAACAAAAAGGTCTTTAAAAATATTATCATCAAACCAGCCAGTTAGCTGAGTTGTGGAAGACACCGGTGCGGAAGGTCTGGGTTCAAGTTCCGGGCCGGTCAAATCGGGATAGAGTGTCGGCACCGCTGCGATGTTTCTGCGGAGCGCTAAGCAGCGGAGATGTGCCTCGTCACTTGTTGCACGCTTCGGCGTATTAACACGAGGTAATGAAGATAGTCTCATCATGGTCCGTTATTTAGTTGAATATTAGATAATTATTTACGTAATTTAAGTGAAAAATCGCCAGGTTTACTTGCATCAATTACTAAATAATGTTGCACGTTATGCCGGCTGGAGTAAGCTAATGAGTTGAACTGTTTGAGCAAGAGGATGCCATCAGAGAGTAAAATTGTAATTTATGTATTCAGCTGCAAGAAATAGTCCTCAGTCGGCTTCAAGGTCTTCCGGTCTTTGATTCTGACGCTATTCAATTAGTCGCACGTAAAGTTGCCGCGGTATCAGGCGACGCGCGGCGATGTCTTGATGTGTGTCGAAGAGCAATCGAAATAGCTGACAAAAACCGAAAGTATGTTTTCACTGTGATACAGTTTCAGTAATACATTTTAGAAATCGAATCATTAGTAATTACGGCGTCACGCCGAAGTGCGTTACGGGTGACGGACCCATCTCCGCGGCTTAGCACCTGGGCAACACAGGTACGAAGAAACGTCGCAACGGAGGCGAGTCGTTGGCGACACTGCCCGATTTGACCGGCCTGGGAATTGAACCACAAACTTTCCGCACCGATGACTTTATTATCGCATTTTAAATCGTCTTTTTTTCGTTCAGAGTAAAGCATAGCGCGGTAAAAGCAGCAAGTATTGAACAAGTCCACGAAGCTCTGCAAGAAATGTTTGCCTCGCCAATGCTTATGATGATGAGGTAAAATAAGCATTTTCATCAAGTTTTTTTCGCTTTTTTGAACATGAAAATCTTTTCAGGAATTGCTCATTGCATGAAAAACTTTTTCTAAACTCTGTTGTTGCTGAATTTAAACGTTCTGGCTTCGAAGAAGCCACGTTAGGACAGATCCTTCATCATCATGCCAGTCTTTCGCAAATGGAAGGCATACCACCAGCTAGCGAATCTTCGTTGATGGAAGTAAGAAAACTATCTTTAATATTTTCATTGTTTTGGAACATGCGCCTGAACTTTACACTGGTTAACTAATGCTAAGTTGATAACTCTGGTACAACAACCATTCTATTTGCTTGCCTATCTACTCCCTCTTGGCTTTTCCAGTCGAAATAAAACCGCGACGAAAACACTGGCAACATTTACCCCTGTGATGCCAACATGCTTAACAGCCCGCCCACTGGTAATACGCTGGTGATAGGGATTGTCAAAATAATCCCAAGCATTGTTGCAGGTGCTGCTCGCTTTTGGTAAATTGCCCAGAAATGCACCATTGCACCTTCTCCCACCTATAAGTAGAGGTGGTTTGAAGCAATTCTGCAAACTCGTGCTCGACCTTTTTTGCCCAACTCGAAAAGTAAACTTCATTGAACTCGCTGGAAACCGATTGACTTAACTGGGGCAACCAAAATCTATTGGTATAAAATATGTACACATTAGGGCAGATATCGATTTCGTAAAACTTCCCCAGTCTTACTTATTTTTGCAGACTGAGTAGTTTTTACGAAATCGATATCTGCCCTAATGTGTACACTTTTTATACCAATAGATTATAGTTGCCCGATTGAAGTCATTCGGTAACTAGTATCATTGGATTGGCCATGAAAATTTGATTCTCGCATGCTTCTAAAACTCATTGAACTCGATTTCGCAAAAAGTTTATTAAATTCTCACCTTTTTCTAAACTCAAAACTACTAGAACTTTGCATGAACGCGGTCAAAAAAAGCCCGAGTTCAAAGCAAGCAAAGAGTTTCTTTGCCTAGTACATCTGACAAAATATTCTTTTGCAGGTTTGCAATCATCTTGTTGCTTCAAGATTATTATTATTGGAATCTGGAGCTTATAATATTTATTCGCGTATTCGTTTGAATGTTAGTGTTGATGATGTTTTATTTGCGTTGAACAAAGACTGATACGCCATTTCTATGTTGTTCGTTTATTTCCAATTTTTCCAAAAACTTCACAATATTGGCTGCATTGAAATTTCCAGAGATTTAAGTTTTTCTAGTTGTGTTGTTGTCAAAAAGAAAAAAAAATAAATAAATAGACACTGGTTAGAATTTCACCAGGGCGTCAACGTACAATAAATCGACAGACTTCACAAAAGTTCCATAGCACGGAAGTCTACAGTAAAACAGTGCTTACAATAACACAGTAGTAGAAACTAGGCTCCATCAATTTAAACCAAATTATGGATACGCCAGTTACATTTTTGCAATCTTGTTCGGCTTTTTTGGGTTTATTCAAAATTTCATGCTCAATAATCCACGTTTGTTAGAGATGGTTGCAGCTATAATGTATATTGCAAAAAGCTACAATCAACCGCAACTATTATCAGGCCAAACTCATCGCATGCCTTGGTTGTTATTGGAAATTACTATTTTAAATTATAGCTTTTGAGCACGAAATCTCTATATTGACGTGTTCACCTTGCAAAATTAAGTTTTTTAAAATGTGTGAAGATGCTCGTAGTCTGGGATGGAAGCACCCGGGCCCGATAGTTTCAAAGTGATATCACATTGACATCAGCAGAACACTTGTGACGTCACAAAGAAAACAAACTGAAGCATAAAAGAGGCAGTCACTGCCAAACGTCACTAAAAAAAAGATGTTGATCAAGAGGCTGGGGCACGGTTTGAAAAAAAAAAGAAATTTGTCGATAACTTAAATGCGGCACAAATTATTAATTAACTTACCAGTACTACATAAATAAAAGCGAAATTTGCCACTTCTTCAAATCTTTTCACTTGAAAAGTGGCAATACACAAATATTTACTACATACACGTCAAAAACAGAGCACAGCGGTCGAGATTTTTCCTGTTCACGAGCAGCAAGAATGCTCTCAAACGAAAGATTTTTGTATGTAGATTCTCAAGTACAAAAAATAACCAATACGCAAGGTTAATAGATCGGCCAAGCTGTTTAGCTAGTTATGAAAGTTGAAGTTCAAAAGTCAAGAATTGTTTTAGATATCAAATGACAGGTTTCAATATATCAGAAACATAAAAAAATTACGATTACTTGAATGGCCAAGCACCAAAAATTGCAAGGTCATCCAGGTGCGAAAAGCTGAGCACCTTCTTGGTATATGTACGATCAAGCGTTGCAAATCTCTTACTGTACTCAACAATAGGGTAAGGCGAGTTGTCGAGACAAAAAGTAAAGCACACCTAATCAAAATAAAGGACACATGATCGTGGCTATGCCACAACAAAAACACATCATTCCTCACTTATTATGAAGCATTGTAATTACGCATTAAGTACCGACGTTCTGGAAGATGTAATTGCATCTTTACAGCAATCTACGCATTTATTTAACATTACGGACAAAGGTTCCAGGTTTTTGTATTTCTTGCACAAGATCAAATTCATGTAGCTTTGGAAAAGCATTTTAAGTACAAGTTTTTCTTTATTTTTGTCTATCATGTACGATAGGTGCTACTAGCTTGCATAGCGCCGTTGGTGGTGATGCCTCACAGTTACATCAGCTCCAATGTCCTGCATAGCCATGTCCATGATAATGTACGCCCGGCAAGTTGTTGATTGTCCAAACAAGGGGCTCATCATCATCTGTCGTTCGAGTTTTGACTATTTGGTGCCGACCGCCCCCCACCGTTGTTATTGTTATAATAACCCCTAAAACCACCCCGACGTCCGCGGAAGCCCCCACGGCCCCTGTACTCAAAGTTGCCTCTATCGCTGTTAAAATGTCGGTCTCTACCCCGATTTCCACGAAAATCGCCATTTCTTTCTCGGTAATGACGGTTGCCATGCCAACCTCGGTGATCAAAATCGTTGCGCCGCCAGGGTCCGTTCATTGCTCCGCCTTTGCGATCCGGTCTGTTCGTTTCACCTTCTTTATCTGCTTTTCCGTGAGGAGGCTTGGATCCTTTTTCCGTTTCAACAGATTTCGCATCCGCATCTCTTCCTTCTTCAACAGATCGATTGTCATCCCCGGAATCGGATTTTCCTGAATCGGACATCGCTTTTCCATTTGCTTGCTTTGCTTTGCGAGCCTTCATTACTTCAGCATATGTCGGTCTTCGATCATTTCCATCTGCAAGCACAAGAGGTTGATGTGATACAGTTAGACAGTGACATGGCCCAGCAGTACCGCAGGTTGCACGATGCACATTACAAGTAACGGGTACGATACAAGGCTAGCGCCGATCGCATTTGATACGTTCACCGGGTGGCTGCTGACTCAGAGAGCGCAAGCTCACTTTGCGGTCTCTCTCAGTGACTGTTGAATTGTCTTTTCAATATAATTTTAAAATAACTCATTCAAAAAAAAAAAGAAAATAACAAAAGATTGGAAACTTTACCTCCAGAAAGTTCCTTTTCGTCCAAAGATAGATCATCCTTCACGACTGATTTAGCCTGCAGCAAATATGTTGCATTAATAAGATAGAAAATCAGAGTACAGTGCACTGTAGCACAGCGTACTTAGATGAAATAAACTTGAGCTAGAAGCTCAGCAAACCTGGTCAGTGGTTACCTGGCAATCGATTGTTGACTTACCGAAACGACTTCGGAAAGGTAAAATCGAAAAGGCAGATTATTATTACAACACGTACAGTAGATCTAAATTTACGACAACATATAGAGCCAATGGTCGTACACAATGGGCATTTTTTTCACGTAAATTCAGCTTAACAGTTTTGCAAAACGGTCGATTCCTTTAAACTGATAAATCATTATTTCGATCGGTTGATCGTGCAACTTCAAAAAAATCAAATCTTCATTATACTCGCGGTATTACGATGAAGCGTGTAACGAGTGGCGGGGCTCATCTCCGCGGCTTAGCGTCTGGGCAACACAGCTCCGAAGAAACGTCGCAGCGGTGGCGAGACGTTAACGACACTGTGTCTGATCTGACCGACCAGGGATTTGAACCACAAACCTCTCGCAGCGATAGCAATGCCTCAACAACTGAGCTAACTAGTGGGTCAAAAATGAATTCGCAAATCTTTACCTCATTTAAATCAGTGCTGTGTCGAGATGGGATCTCCTTCTTAGCATCACTTTTTGTGGAGTCAGTTTTCGGAGCAGGTGCATTTTTGGTCGGTTCGGTTTGATTGGACGGGTTGCGGGCTGGTTTTCTGCCAGGATTCGGAGCCGGATGTCCGGTGGAGGACGAGCTGGCACGTGGACGGTTGCTCGATTTCGATGCATCGCTGATTTGTTTCCTGTCGGCAGGTACAGGTTTCGAATGCACAGGTCGTTTGTTAACAACAGGAGGGTCTGAAAAATTGAACATTTGTCTTACTCTCATAGATAGACAGCGCGGGGGACAATAGAGCTGCTACACTTCCTCTTAGTTCCCATAGCTTAGCAGTAACAAATACACCATAGTGCTCTGATTATCTTTAAAAGTAGGATTATTGTTCTTCTTTCTCTTCACTATTGGTACCATAAAAAAGAATAAAGCGCAGTCTCGTCTCAGTTTGGTGGTTCGTAAAACCCACCTTAAATGACATGAAATTTTTCATCTAATATGAAACTAGGAAACACTTCCTCTGCCCACATTTCCAATCTCAGCGGGTCAAAATAGGCTTTCTGCATCATAGCCAAATTTGTGATGTCATAATCACTTTTTTTAATTATGACAAAAAAAAATTTGATTACGATGCAGAGCCCATGGGGTTTTGATCCACAAAATGAAACGTGGACACTGGACAGGGTAAAAATAAACTTACGCTTATCAGCAACTGGTTGTGTGTTGACAGCGGAAGCGACTTTAACTTCCGACTTTTTCATGGTTTTTGTTTCTTCAGTAGCAGGTTTTGAGTGGACCAGCTGATTCCGAGTCACTAGAGAAGCGCTGGATACCTCGGAATACTTTTTAGGAGGAACACTTGCTGCTATTGGAATCTCGGCGGAACTTGGCTAAAAATACACATTATAATATTAGCATAATTGTCAATCATTTCATACGGAAAAACTGAAGCCAATTTTTAAAACTGCAACATCTCTCTACAACACTTCTACTGATGCAAGATAACTGAGGCATTAAAAGAAAACAAGCACATTTAACTTCACTTGGATTTTTGAAAAGCAAGTCTGGGGCACAGCGCAGCGGTGATGATATCTTTGCGTGATAAAATGTACTTCGCTATCCAACTACACGTTACCATAAGAACATAAGATGTTTAAGCGAAAAAAAATGGGTTTTGAAAATTAATAACATTAATAAGTTATGGTGAGATCAATGTGCGGAGTGAAATTAGTGGATACAAAAGAATGAGAAGCTTATGCAAAAGCTGGATTTGAAGGAAACATTAGATAAAATGGTAAAAGCAAATGAAGTAAGGTGGTATGGACATGTGGATAGGAAGGATGATGATAATGTTTTAAAGAGGGCATTGATACTTGAAGTGAATTGGAAGCGAAATCGAGGATGACCAAAGCACACATGGAGGAGACAAGTTTAAGAAGAGTGTAAAGAGAATTGGGTTAGTGGAGAAGGCTACAAATCGCGCAAGATGGAGAGAAGGAATGAGAGCTAACGCTGAAAGAATGAGGTACATCCGGCCACCCACGGTCATGAGGAACACACCGGATTGAAACTAGATGACAATGATGAATTTCCTGGTTTGGCCACAGAAGTATCGCTTGATCAAAATAAAATTCACGCTATTTCCCACCTTGACAACTTCAGCTTCTTTCACAGTATCTGATGGTGCCCTTGAGTCAGAATCTTGGCTGGTTTGGATCTAGCATAAGAAGCGAATGAAAGAAGAGAACACAAGACAAGATCGTGAAAAACTTACCGCTGCATCGCCCTCGGTAGCACCTGGAAGTGGAGGGAAGGAATTGCTTTCCAGATTAAATGTGTGTGGAGGCGGAGGAGGAGCAGGAATAGACTGAAAATTTTGTAATTATTCGCAGCGAAGTTCAATCAAAGTTAATTTTAGACTAACCATTCTCCACGAAAATAGAAAACATAAAATTTTTTTACAAGTTTGGTTTCTCATCAAACACATACAGTCATACACGGTCTTTTTCGATGCGTTTTTGGTGACTTAAGCCCGTACTAAAGTTATTCCAATGAAAAGCTAAACATTTGCCACTCACTGAACTTCTTTCGTCTTCATTTCTTCGTGGTCGTCGTGGTTTTGAATTTCGTCGCTGTTCCAAACCACCCTGATGAGGAGTCCTGTAAATAGTAATAAATAATTAAAAAGGAGCTTTTACAATACCACCAGCCTCCACCGAATTTCGCTTGTCCACCACAAGCTAAATTTGGAGAGTCAATGGGTTATATTGACTAGCTCTTATTAGTACTCACTCAGTCACCACAGCTCTTTTCATCACAAAAAAGATGAACCTGCAAATTGCTAGTCAAAAGATCGCCATCTAAGGAGTTCAGAGGTTGCTAAAATGGTTGAACCAGATGATGGCGCAGGACTTGAAATCTAGTAACTACCGCCCTACTTGAGTCCTCGTGTTGTAGGCTGGTAGTCGGTGCGTAAAGTTTAACAACAAAGTACAAAAATGTAGAAATTAAAAAGAATCCGCGCATTTCCACTTCAGCGCAAAGTGAACCTTACTTTTGCTCGGTTCCACCGTTGCTTGAAGCTTGCAAGGTGCGTTTGTTATTGTTCTCATCGCTGTTCAAAGCCTCCGAGTAATGTTCTTTTGTGTCTAGAACAAAATTACATCTGTTTCGTCAAATAAGCCACGCAGCTAGACTAGTAAAGATTTGATTGATGGTTTTAGTAAGATGGAACCTGCAGAGATACTAAATTCGAATGATTTGGAGATGGGTATATAACACAATACACAGGTCATCCTTTTTCATTTCATGCCACTATATATTGAACATTCAGCTGGCGTTGAAAACAATTTATTTGGCCCACAGAATCGTCTGTTTTTCGTGAAGTACAAGCTAATGAGATTAGACGAGCAAGTGTTAAGCAAAGTCACAATAAACTATTATCTAACCAAAAAAAAAGTAAAATTTACTCAAAAAAATTTAAAAAAATTACTTTTCCAACACAAAATTCAAACCAGTTTGCCAACACGAAACCCACCTGCAGTGCTATGATGGTTGCTCGATTCGGTTGAGTGAACATCTGCGTTAGGGGAATTTCGTTGACGCTGAAAGTTGAAAATAACAAAAATGAATACTTTTGAAGTAACTTGAATGAATAGATTACACGACAATAAAAACAGCAACATCAACCTTCATACTCCATACTACAGAAGATGAAAAAATGAGTGGGAAGGCTAATACTACCGAAAACTGGAATACTATCCTCATTTTAATCGTGAAGGCTATCTTCATGTCAATCTTGAAGGTATAAAATAGCAGGGATAAGCCAAACAAAACTTTTCAACATTAAGTGGCTTTAAACTTCAACAAGCTATGCATAAAGTTTAATAGAACGGCAAATAAATCTCCATTAAAGTTTTCTACTTTACCATTTTTAAAATGCTATTTGTTGATTTAAACAAAACTTGATAATTGTTAATTGAAATACCCTACATAGCTTAAATTTGATAAAACCAGCGTATTTGCAAAAGAAAACTTTGTGAAACAATACTGTACAAATCTGCTGAGTTTTTTGCATTTAAATTGCAAATATGAATCCTTACAATATAAGCTCGACAGACGTGCCTGCTCCTAATTTGACAACGAAATGCTGCAAAACTGATACAGTATCATGTAAATCATTATACTAATCGTTTAAGAAAGGTTTAACACACTTGCTAGTTATCCGAAAACATATCCCTATGAAAGTTTTTTTTATGTCTTGAAAATTATAAGCAGAATTCATTTTTACACGTGTAATACACGGTGGGCTTAATGAGAATAAATTTCAGCGCTGTAGCTTAAAAACGAGGCATTTCAACAGAAATGAAACCATATAAATGATTCTAAGAAAGCTTTAAATGAAAATCAAGCGAAACTCGAGTCTCGCTTTGTCCAACAGAGCGTCATTGTGTACCTGTGCACTGCCATTGTTTGTTCGGTTTGAATAAGACTGCTTCATATCATTACTATCCGAGCTATGCCCTGACGACATAACACCATAAGCAGGAGAATGATGATACCCATAATTGGCACCACCTATAAGAAATTCATTATTAACTTCAAAAATATTATTAGATCCTAAGACCCCCTGATATTCATTTATTGAGCTTTCATTTTTGCTCAATGTAGTTCTTTGCCGAGCGATGAACTGAAAATTTCACAGGGCATTGTAAAAGAATGCAGCGTTTTCGCTCTTCGAGCCGTCAACCACTCGAACAAACCAGCCAAAAATCGAACCCGTCACGCAAGATTTTCAATTAAGATGCGGTTCACCAAGAGTTCAAAAACTATTCATTTAACGTCGCGTGCTATTTGCAAAGCAACCAGCTAATAAAACACTTAAATAGACAGTGCTTGGAAAGTAAGAAGCAAAATGACGAATAAAGAAAAGGGTTTTAAGCAGCAACAATAACCTGGTCCCGTCTGCACTGGCAGCCCAAAAATATCCCTTGCAGTTTTTATATTTGAACACGTTTTCACTACTAGCATGATCATTGGGTAATTTAAACTTCAACATATAAAAACTGGTCGCTAATTTCACCTTTCTGTATAAAACGAGGACTGATCTCTTGATGATAGTTATTCGCACGAGAGGAATGTGAATGACGAGATCTCTGTCCGTTAGCTGAACCAACAGCCGAGTAAACCTGAAAATTTTGATCAATTTATTACCACCCCTTGATATAAGTATAACGAAACAGAGGACGAGGTCTCCGGCGTGTACACATGTTCGATTTTTTTTCCATACCCTAAATGTAATATACGTTAGGTTTTATAATTGATTGGTATAGGTTACGTCAATCGTGGAGATAAAAGCTAAGGTTACTCCAGTCTCTTACTGTTAAGTTAAATTCAAACCCAACAGTTCTATATGCGAATTAAAAAGGGTATTTCTTGTACAAGTAATACATATCGACATTACATTCAGAATAAAAACGTCCAGAAAAGATTCTGAATCAGAAGTACTACGAACAACAGCAATTAAGCTAAAAAAATACACTGCTTATTACAAATACTACATACGTGATCATTGTGTGGATAGGAATTGGATGACCGGTAGCCATGATATGAAGACTGACCATGACCTCGACGGGACCCGGGACGGGAGTTGACATTTGGAGGCGGGGGCATTATGTGAGCTTGAGGGACCAGGACAATGTTAGGATCATTTGCACTGGGGGTAACAAAAGGAGCCCGAGCAGCGAATGGGGCGGTGACGGCCGGAAGGTAATGACCAGTTGGATGAGGAGTTGCCATCGTATGAGGAACTGCAAAAATAATGTCAATTAAGAACTTATTGAGTCCAATCAATGAGAATCCTTTGAAAGCAGTAAAAATTTGTCACGATAACAAAAATAATTAATCATATTTTTTGGTTGAATTTGAAGGATGCTAACCATAGAACTTAACGGAAAGAGAGTACGTGCAATTTCCATGAGGTCAATACGGCCACCTCCATTAAACGGGGACAACACCGGATAATGGCATCATCATCACCGTCGTAGATCAAAAAGAAATAAACGAGAATGATTGCTTGCATAACCAACAAAGTACTTTATGTTCTAAAGATCAGAGCATATTACTACCAATTGTTCTACAGACTGTTTCAAACCTAAAGTATTCATCAGGAGAAAGACTTTTCTTAAAGAGAATATTTCTTTCTATTTGAATAACATCTTGCTCCTAATGAATGCTTTAGGCAAGAAACAGACTGTGGAGCCGCAAAGAAATAATATTAATGAGCGATTGACTGGCAGCACTTTTTACATCAACATATAAACTACATCGACCAACTGGCGCTCTGGTTAAACACACCGCTAACGATTTCGGAGGTCTGGGCTCGATTCCCTGGCCGGTCAAATCAGACGCACCGTCACCAACGGCTCGCCATTGCTGCGACATTTTTTCGGAGCTGTGTTGGCCACGCGCTATGGCGCGGAGATGAGCCCCGTCACTCGTTACACGCTTCAGCGTAATCCCGCGAGTTCAGTGAAGAATTGATTTTCTTGATTTATATAAACTATCTTCTTACCATGGGTCGCTCCTTGTTCTGATTGAACGTAATGACCTATGACCTCTGGCATGAGGTTAGGAGGGTTGGGGTCGGTGGTGAGGACGTATCGAGATTTGGAAGGTGCATTGTTGTTGTGTTGCTGGCTGTAGTTCGAATTCGATGATTTGCGCTGTTGGCTGTACGAGTTTCTATAAAAAGAGTCATTGAAGCAATAACACATATGACGCCGCAACGATTATTCATGCATTCTGCTCATGGGATCAAGTCACTGTACTTAATCCGTAGTTAATCGAAAGCGTTTTGATAATGCAGTTCAGTTAGGTTAAGTAGATTTCCAAAACAGTTCTTTGCAAGCTTATTATCAAGATATAACTTTGGTTTAGCAATCAGTTCCTTCAAACGAGAGTTTCACAATTTTTTATGCTGATATACTACACATAAAGACTGATTTTTTGCTTTATTTTACCCAGACAAATCATAAAACTCAGCTTACTAACCAGTGAAAACGTTTAGTAATGTCATTTAGCAGCTAAGGGCAGCTTGTGGTAAAGGTGCGACTGATAAACGAGTACGCAATCACAATGGTACATATAACAAAGGCGGTTCGTTTACTAAGGTCAATAATAAGGCCAAAGTGCGTCAATAAAAGTCTATTGAAAATAGCGCCTCAATACGTGCCAACGAACTAAGTGCTTTAATGATTTACCAGATCTTAAAAAAATGGCCCAATCAATTTCTTGTCAAGTAATTTTATTTCTACAGTAGTGAAAAGTATGCTTTATTTACGAACCTCTGACTTGCTACTCCTTTGTGAAAATCAGTAAATCTAGAAAGCAAGAACTAAATTAAAACCTTGGCATTCCAATCGCAAATACATGACAGCCGAAGACCAATTAACAAATTTCAGATCAATTTCACCCATGCGAATACAATCAATACTCATTACAACGCTTACCTGTGCCCACTAGAATTGTTCACAGACTTTCCACCAGCAACGGGAGATTGAGTATAATGCGGCATTTGTGCTGCTTTAAACGCAGGTGGAAAGAATTGGGGAGGAAGGTGGGAAGCCTGGAGAAAATGATATATAACTAGCTAAAACAACTCCGAAAAAATGGAGATCATGGTTAAGCGAAATTATTAAGGATTACAATGATTATTTACATGAAAAGTTTGTATAACAATTGATGTGATACGAGAAGAACCAAAAAGTTACAACTGGATTATCTTGAAAATAAAGATACAGTAGCATTTGATCCGCACAACGGACATCGAAAATAGCCACACTTTTGGTCGGATTTGTAGAACATAATTATGTTTATTGGTTCTTAGTACGTTCAACAAGTTATATTTTCACTTTGTGAATAACCAGACTACTCTTATATCCTGAAAAAAAGTTCAACAAGTCAATATGCGATATTTTTCACTGAGATTACAATAAATTTTCAACGAGTCATATAACAAACTCACCATTACTGGTGCATCAGGTGGGTAGAAACCTGGTGGCCATGGGGACACGACAATGCTGTTGAAGTGGGGGTTAACTGCCATTGCTGCGGTTGGTCCCTGACCACTACTAGGCACTGGGACGGCAGGAGATGGGGCAGCGACCCTAGCGAGCAGAGACGTGGGAATGGCAGCGACCTGGTTATTAGGATGAGAAGGAAACGGACCAGGCGGAAAACTCACAAGAGGAGGAATGAAATCCATAGGTTGGGAAACCTGGAAACAAGTAAACGCTCAAAAAATATCGGTGATGCAGTCAAAAAAGTTGCAACTGCGGTTCGAGTGAAGCCCAAATCTTTAAACAAGTAAACGCTCAAAAAATATCGGCGATGCAGTCAAAAAAGTTGCAACTGCGGTTCGAGTGAAGCCCAAATCTTTAACTAAGAAAAACGATGCTATAGCTAAGGGGCTGGCGAGCTACAGAACCAACGTGAATCTTACGTACCATAAGTACACAAATATTCGGCAGCAATAAATTAACAAGGAAATCTGGATCTACAGCAGTTAACGTTTCGAAAGGTCGGAATACTTCGCACCGAGAAGATCGTTCTTTTTACATTTCGCAACAATCCATTTTAAGTTTTGTAATCAATTTAATGAAATTTTGGTAAACAAATAACCCAAAAATTAAACATAGTGCTCCGAGAATATGGAAGCGAGAAAAAAAATTGTAAAACCTCAAAGCAAAGAATAAATGTACATTTCAACAACTGTAGTCCAAAATTAGCTAATTATAGGCTCAGCTCAAAAAACCACTATCAATGCAGCTTTTTCTAAAATATTTGCATTTCATTACGCCTCTCACAGGTGGATTGCTTTTTTCATCAACAATTTAAAGACTTAATTTTGCCAAAACCTACTCGTAAAGCTAAACATAATCCGATAATGAGAGCACAGCAATAGCAATGTGAAGGATTAGATGGCCAAATGATATAAATCTGGCTAAACATGCGTATACCAAGAATGATATTAAACTTGTTTTAGGTGGTAATCGGTAATTTAACACAGTTTGCACTAGTTACATTTAGGGCCGGATTTACTACCAGGCTAGGCAGGCTGAAGCCTAGGGCCTCGGAGAAATAAGGGACCTCGTCACGAACAACGACGACTTTTTTTGGAAATCGGCCATCCACACCTTCATATACGTAGAGATAGGTCTGATCATTGATCAAATAGCATAGAGCCTCTTATTGTCTAAATCGGGACTTGGCTTTATCTGAATCATTAACAGAAGCACTAAGAAAAATTTGTTGCGACTCATTGCTACAGGTTCAACAAGGTAATGTGTAGGTGTGATCTTAAGCTGAACTCCATACACATCAATTCTACGCGCAAAGAACATGTGAATAGAGAACTGAAACTTAAAGCAACAAAAGTACATTCATAGAGTTTACATTCGAGAACAAAATCGTTCTAAATGCATGAACATAAACGTAGAAAACTAAAATAACCTGGAAGTTTGTCTATTTTACGAAGTAGTGTACGAGATCGCTATGTTCTTGTAATGACGAAACTAAGCTGTTTCTCATGATTGAAAACATGAAACATTCTTAAGTTTCACACAATCAAGTTCTTAAATGAGCAAATTTACCTGCGGGGGTGCTTCATGAGAATTTGGAGCTTGTTCTTTCGCCTCTTGCATGTTTGAAGTGAGCGTTTGATAGCTGTATGTGTTTAAATGATGGGTCTTGGACTTGAACCGTGCCTGAAAACAAATGTCGCTACATTAAAACAGGAAATCAAGAAGTCATAAAGAATAAAACACGATAGAAAATCTTTAAAACTTGACGAATTAGACTTATATAAGTAAGATGTGATCGCGCTTTTTGTGGCACCAACACTACGAAAAGTCCTACAAGCAATGTTCAGTTTGATGACAGTTAACAAAAGATATATTTCTTCACCTTTATCTTCCTGTTGAGAGAAAGAGATACATGTGCAATGCAGAGAACGAATCCATACTTGCTTCGAGTAGCCGTTAATACCGATACTTTTAGTATAAAGTTTGCTTCTTTACTTCGCTGCTTGCCAAGAATGATCCAAGCAGAAACAATTATTTTGTAGGATCTTATTAAGGTGAGTAGACCAATGACCTTGAGATCATTTGTAAAAATTTATACATAGCAAAGTACCATAAGAGACGAGCATTTTTACCGATACAGAAGCACTAAACCCTCCTGTGTTTACATGCACACAGCAACTTTTCACACTCACCATGATAGGCTTTCCTTGGAATTCCTTGACGCTTTCACGTAGATAGCGAAGAGCAGACTGTGCGTCGTTTTCAGAGTCAAAATATACATACCAGTTTGTGTTTCCGGCATATTCACATGAGGTATATTTGGCGGGACAATCCGTGAAAAGAGCGGTCACTTCCTGCAGAAAACAGTTCAACATCTTATATAAACAATCTTAATCTCCTGTCAGCCACAACAGCGTACTTCGATTTTGATAGGTGTCACTAGACAAACTAGCGCTGAAGTCGAGATTAAAAATAAAAAACAATGTAAAAGCTTGGAAAACACATTCGATTAGTCGTGCAGTGAAATCACCAGAACATTTTGCATGTACTGTGGCTAGCATAACTATTTTAACATTAAATCTGCTGATCTGGTAGCACTGCATTAATATACAATACAATTAAGTAATGCTATCAATAGACAGCGACCTGTTTGCCAAGAATAAGCATCAATAACACCGGTTTAAACCGGTTCAATCCGGAAATACGCGCGTCGGTAAATTAATATGAATAGTGCCGAGAAATTAGAAAGGGATTTAAAAGAGACACCAATACTTAAATCTCCTTTAACAAATCTACAGATCGGCGAATACGCATACTTTGTATATTTTAAACGACATTATTGTCTAGTTCATACTGATGGAATCAGAATAGTGGGTTAAACCACTTAAATAACAATTCAGTCTTATAAATTCTCCATCAGTTTATGTTCTCACAACAAAAGTAGTATATTGCCTTCTTCTACTGAACAAGACAATTTCAATAGAAAACAGACAAATGAATGGGAGAAGCATGAATCAGGTATGTTTAAATTGCCACCAATTTTCACACCAAAACAAAAGTAAATGAGCACATTATCCTTTCAACAGCTACCAATAAAATCAAAGCTGCAGCAATTGCTTAATTAAGCAATAATTAACATCGTAAATTTTAGTTTTTAGCATACAGACGCACCCGTCACTGAGCCTACAAATTAATGCGAAATTGTGAATCTGGACTACCACTCAAAATTGCAACATAAATGGAAAGTTTTACGTGACCGATACTGTAAGAACGTTTATTGCCTAACATAGAGACAGCAAAGAGTTTAAGCTTCCGCCTACCTCTTGCTTCACACTTTCGGGGATTTCCCGCAGCATTACAGCACATCGATTTGGGTTAGGTCTGACCATTTCCTCTTTTTCATCAACTTCGACTAGACGAGATACTGAAAAATATACAATCACAGCTAGCTAAAAGTACCCTTAATGCATTTTTAAAGCAGGACAAAAAGTTAAGACAACATATTCGTTTCTTAAAAATATTTGTGTCTTACCAGCAAAACTACCGGTTGTTACGCGATGCTGCATAAGCCTTAAACCTTTATAGGAACGTAAAATAACAGTCAGTGCATACAAGTCTCAGATCCTTTCTTGACATTGGATTAATGTACTAACAGCCTCAATAATTTACGTAATGATATGAATAGTCTTGACTATTCTTCTGTCTCAGCCATAATTACAAAATCCTACAGTTTCTCGCTCTTCAAGTCGAGAAAAGGGAAGCAAGCATAACCCGAAAACTCTATTATAGCTCTTAGTACGAAAATAAATTTCGATACCTTTCAAAGCTTCTATAACTTGACTGATATCAGCAGTGAGCTTTTTAATGGCGTTGAAATTGGCGATAGTATAAATCGACACATATTGCTCTTCGTTCATCTGCGAGACTAAGTAGGGATCTTGAGCAAGATTTTCTCTGAAACAGAAAAATATAACATGTAAAGACTCTGCCTCAAAATGCAATTGCCTCCACAAGGCAAAGTTCATTGGAAAAAAGTTTATTTTACTCCCAATAAATATTGTGTATAAAGAAATCGTCATCAAATACAACAGTTGATCAAAAAGTGAAGCACTGCTCAATGTCATGGAGTAAAATCCAAAACTAGGTTGTAGTTGTTACACTCGTCATTAATATTTCAAATCTATGTTTAAAAATCGCCAAAGTTAAATGTCAAAGCCGTTAGACGATATCCAACACAATCAGCTTGTTTTATTAGCACTCGTAAAGCACCAACCTTGAGAAATAATACTCCAATTGGTTTTTCAACTGCCTCTGAAGCTCTTCAGGAGAAAGTTTGGGTGTGGTCACTTGAGGCAAGTTGTCATCAGAGCTAGCACTGTTCTCCTTTACTTCATTTACTTGACTTTGCACACTCTCCTCTTGTTCAACTGACTCGAGTTTGTTTACTTAAAACAAACATGAAAAAAGTTATACCAAAAATACAACTATAAAATAAAACTGAAGTAAATAACTGCTTCGACAATACAAATTTAGCTATCATCAGCAGTGAACGCAAAACTGTTTGATACTGCTGGACAGGGAATTAGTAAGCAGTTCATGGCATAGTGCAATGTTGCAAAAAAGTCAACAGGCCCAGGATTAAAATATGCTTCTACAATGTGCACTGTCACTATGCCCACAATTTAAGCTTGCAAAAACACGTCATATTCACAGACACTAAAAAAGTCGTAACAAAGGTTCAAATAAAAGTTTGGAAAGAAAATTTCGAGATAGCCCTTAAAAATGAAGTTGAAAAGAGCCTTTAAGAAATGAAAGCCAAAACTCTGAAGTCTATTCTCTACCGAGTCAACTAATTTCTAGCTTTGCAACATCAGCCATTCGAAAAGCTGTGAAGATAAAAACTATAAGCTGGAACAAAAGCAATCAAGTAAAGACCAATCGGCTGTAGTCACAGAAAGTCAATATAAAACACAACAACTTGAACAAAAACTATGAAGTTCAAGCCTCACTTGTTTATTTTACAAGTTCAAAAGCAATTATTTCCACCAAAATCAACAACAATGTTACCAAAACTATTTGTCTTCCAAAAAAAAAATAATAACAATAACTAAAGAGAAGCATGTAAAACTCACCAAAACGCATCACATGCAGAAAGCACCAATCTCCACTTGAACGAATTTTTTTAAAGTCACAAGTTCAGAGCCTTAAGTATGCAATTTTGTTTTTACGCACATACAATCAAATCTTTTGTGATCGAGATACAACATTTGTTTGTTTTTTCAGAAACTTGTCCATAAACATCTCCCTCACCCTCATTAACAGGAAGCCATTCAAAAAACATTACCTGGAGTTGCAGTTTCTTCGACGTGGTGACTATTCAGTCCAGCTGCTGCTGTTGAATTCGCTTCACCGACGCTCATTTTTTCACAGTTAGACACTAAAACAAAACTATACTTTTAATAAAGTATAAAATAAAAATTAATGTTACTTTGTAGCACCAACAGTAAAAATAGCAATCTTTGATTCACCACAAAGCTTGTTATTTTCAAAATAACAAAAATAGCTAAAAGCAATTTACAACCAAGCACTGACACGACTGTTAGTACAAACATTAAGTTGGAGAATTCGAAACACATTATGTGTAGGTCGATAACCGTCCACTCACATACTTTTCTACGTGTTTAGACCTAATGAAGGGAATCTATATGTGGATTTGACTTTCGAGCTGCGGTCACCAGCATCTATAAACAGACAGGCTTCAGAACGCACTAGAACTATGTTTGGAACATTCCTTTTCTTAATATATCTACAATGCGCCCAGGCAAATTGTCCTTATTTTAATTATTAACGAACTATGTGAACGTCAGTAAATACTGATAAAACATTCCTAACTTACAATGGTCTTGCATCGATCAGATTTTTATTTGAAATAATAAGCGTTCATACAATTTTCTCAGTAAATAATGAAAGCATTCAATGCAACTTAAATTTAGTGTTCTACTGCATGCTGTAAGACAAAGTAGTTAACAAGGCAGTGCAAAACTGAAAGATTGTATTGCTTAAACTGATGATGATGACAGCTGAACCTATGTTGTAGAAATGTTCACGGAGGCTTTATTTTTTCTCCTGAAGCTGTTTTCATATTATATTTCCTGTATTCCAAAGTTGTACAGTATTGCGACACATTGTTAACGAATGCTAGAAAGAGTATTTTCACAATTTCATAGATTGAGTGAAATGCGTTGCGTAGAACTTGTATCTCCGTTCGAATAATAGACCGAGAAATTCAAAACTAATTTCAAAAATTCAGTCAGCAATATTAATGCCATATCACATCAGTTTATCTGTAATAAACGAACGAGCAAAGCTTGAAAGTAAGGCGTGCTTTTGTTTTGTTCGTTTTACTTGCACTTAATCGAACTTGCCAGGACATCATGACAGGGACAGCTTGTCCTTTTTTCACTATCTCTTTTTTCCAAAAAAAAGAGCCGCGATCAGTCTGGGTTCGAACCCACAGCAGCATTAACGCCTTTAACATCAGAATACAAAGCCTCACTCACATTAAGAGTTAAGATATGACTCTTTTCATGTTTTTACACGAAGGTGATGTATTACTAAAATAATAATAGCTTAACATCAGATCAAGGAATTTAGTAGTAAAGTCACATCTTTTTAACACGTTGACTGCCGATGACGAGAATACTCGCCATTGGCAGTCTATTCAGCGGTGCCAAGGACGAGTATTCTCGTCAGATCTGTGTTGCCATGAAAGTTGCGCAGACGAGCTATCTCGTCGTTTTAAATGCCAATAAATCAATGCTTGGCGTCTCAGACAAGAACAAGAAACGTATGCTGGCAGTATAAAACGTATTTATTTTATGAAAATTCTGAAAGAAAAAGACAGATCACGCAGATCTTGCAGCATCAATTTACCGATTTTGTCAGAGGTCAAGTTTTTAAGTTTCCTACATGGTTAACATTATACAACGTGTTATTGTGGGATAAAGATGAATATACTACCGCACTTCAAATATAAACTGTTAGCTAAGTAGCCTTCATTAGATGGAAAGAAAAAGCAAGAGTGAAGTTAAGGCGAAAATCAGGACCAAAGTTTTTTGAAAGAAATTATCAAAAAATCCCTCATTTTCAGAATTTGGTGGTTGATACCTACTAATATCATCACCACTATGAGACACCGCTGGAAAATTAGTTGAAGATTCAGCCACAAAAGAAGTATGGGGGGACGTAACTGCTGCATTTCAATGTCGTTATCACCTTCAGAACATGATGGGGAATATATACTTAATTCATCTGAGCAAAGAGAGATATCTGATTCACTAAGTTCTGTAAGTCCAAAACGTTGTAACTTTCATCCACGTGCCAGTCAGCCATGCTCAAAAATGACGAAACTCTTGCTATAAGCGCTAGCACCGAAAGCCTATAAATACAAGGCTGCAGGGATGGATTATGTTATATTACGTCATTATGTTGATTCGAATTTCAATAGTTACTGTTTGTTTCCTCGTTATCGCTTTACTAAAGCCGCACAATAAAGGAAAAAAGAACAAGTGTATCGGAAAAATTCATAACTCCAAGATGAGTTATCTCGCCTTTGGCATACGAAATAAAATTATCGTTTTGGATGCCAACGACGAATTTACTCGTCCTAGTTGTTTCGGCCCCCAAAAAGGGATTTTTACATCTACTTAGCCACAATAAACGTTCAACCCTCTTTTTTCGTTTTAATTTGTGAAAATATGCGCTTGGCATTTGGGAACAGATTTCGAATTTATTACATGGCAGTCAAGGAATTAAGCAGTAAAGTCACATCTTTTTAAAAATAATGCACTAGGTCAATACAGTATGCACTAATTGAATAGCTACGCAAATGAGCACAGGCACAATACTTCCAATTCTTAAAACAAGTGTTGATTCTGGCCGAGCTAACAGCCATTAAAAACCCTCTGGGAAATGTACGTTAGTGCAGTTGGCTGATGAAAATAGGTAGCTGAGTAACAAAGCAACTAATTCTAAAAACAGCTTCTAAACATTCTGTTTCTAAGGTTTTGAAATATGCCAGCTAGCATATTGACTCCACACAAACACAATCCAATAACGTTGACGAAAAAGAAAAACCGAAGCTGCATGTGTTTCATCAAATTGTTATTAGCGAAAGGTCTTACTCTAACACATTTAACATACTGTAAAATAAAGAGCTTTTGCTTTGTTCGCTAGTTTCAATAAAACTAGGCTCACTACGCGCTAAAAGCAATCCTATCTAGCACAACAAAGTATAATAGTTTTTACCCCAACGCTACGTTGCCTTGTTTCTACAAAACATTTTTTATTTGTGTTGCTATCAACACGGACTTCCTCATAACTTAACGTACTTAACGTAAGAATTCCGATGAAAAGACCCAGAGCTACATTAAAACCTTAATCGAAGTGAAGATAGTCCAGTATACTGGCCACCACACCACGCTGTTAGATCCAAATAAAGGGGCAATTTTTCTTCTTGTTACCACCACTACCAATTCCTAATGTTTTCTGAAAAGCCATTTCCAAATATGCGACCGAAACCACAGGATTGAATGCTTCTACCATCAGCATATACCACATAAATATTGACGACCGCCACCTTTTTAAAAGAGGTGAGCGCGTCAAAACGTTGCTAGACTTTCAGCAGCGTATCATAAAAAACGCAGTTTTGTCAAGTTTTACCACAATGTCGAACAAGGCATAGAAGTATAAATTTCAATCGATTGCTAGGCAAATGAACGTAAAGTGGCGATTAAATCAAGGGTTTAGAACTGCAGGTAACTAAACGAAAATCTCGAACAATTGAATACACGATTACGAAAAGGGAATAAGTCACCATTTTGTCATTTCACTTTTATTGCATCATTACGTTCCTAGCAACATTGGCTATCATGTGAGCAAAAAGCAAAACCAAGTTCCTTCTACAAACATAAAAATTAACGTTAAGAACATTGTTGTGAAAATGAAAGGAACCAAGCACAGCACTTGGCTTTTTTTGATTTCATACTACTGTACTATAATAAGTTACGGTTTTTTAAATTTAATTTTTTTGAGTAAGTTGTTTTCTGATTGAGATAGAGCATCAAAAATGTATTACAGACATATAGGAAATCATGTTTCTCAAATTGTTTGACACCAAATTCAGCCGTGTAGCACGTGTACTTTTCGATTTACGTCATTTACCCTTCCCCCCGCCCCAAAAAAAAACTATTTCATAATTTTTCAAAAAAAAATTTTGCATTGGGATTCTGTGCCGATTTGCACCCTGGAGTTTTAGAAAAAAACGTGTAAAAGCGGGACACCCCATTATGTTGGCAAATCTTTTTTATTGCAATATACTTTTCAAACAAGAGGCAGAGTAATAATAGTATTGTGAACTTCCTGGTTGTTTTCACCAACACTTAATCAAATATATCAAGCTTCCAATCAACCACTTTTTGACGATAACTCGAGTAAAATTCTGTCATCGCAAACCCTCTGGTTTGTTGCTATTTTTTTCGTTTTCAAAATATGTACTAAAAACGACCCAAGTTTTCAAATTTTAAACACTTCTTGCGTGTGAACTAAACATAATGGTGCAATTTTAACAGCTGAGATGGCCGAGTGGTATAGAGCGTCTGTCTCTTGAGCTGTAGACTCGGGTTTGATTCCGAGTCGGGTCAAACCAATGACTTTAAAAATTGGTATTCACAGCTTCCCTGCTTGACGCTCAGCATTAAAGGGACAGTGTGGAGAACAAGCCAGCAAGTTTACTTGTTGTGCCGTTGGGAAAGGCACTTAGCGGGATTCCCCCATCTTGGTGTGGTAGACAGATGGCTGGCAACTCCTAAGCGAGCTCGTATAGCGCATTGATCGCTTTCTCGTGATAGGAGGATAAATATGCAACGAACAACTAACTAACTAATGGGTTTCATTGCTTAGGAATCTTTAGGTAAGTATTTCTAATAAACTTGACAACTCTAGGCAATCATCACACAAAAATACAGAAAGTTTTTTCTGATTTTTTCAAAACTCGTTTTTTTGACTCGTGACGTTTTCCAAATCATGTATTCAATTGCTGTTGACCTAAATCAGCGAAAAGAAAGATTTGAAGCATAAAAGCACGCAATTGCATCCCGTTTCTACTACAGCAAAGTTCGATAAGCAACGCTTGCTTTAAAAGTCAATTCTGATTGACCAAACCTCTTCTGCTTTAGCCTTTTTAGTTGCTGCACTTAAAGGTTTTCCATCGAAGAACTTCTGCACCGGACACTTTTCAGTTGTTTAACCCACTCTTTCACGCATGGCACAACTAGTATATTTGCCAGAGCCATAAAATGCATGAAAAACTTTTGCAATCGGATTCAACCTTTACCTGAATCCGTGTTATTTTGCATTGAATGGCAATCAACAATTGAGGACGAAGTAGGTGTACACGTTTGATCAACTTCTAGGTTAAGAGAATTGGCATTGTCCTGAAAAACACATAGCTATACAAGTTAGGTCTTGTTTTCATGCAAAGGCGCGTCATAGAATCTAGGCAAATTTCAGTTGCAAAGAATGGCTGGTAACGCCAGGTCGCTTTAATGAGAAACCGCAACTGGTTCAGGTTGTGGTACTACACACCGGTAGTGCGGAAAGCATACTAGCTTCACAAAAAGAAGTTGAGCATTTGTCGTCGCCAATTGCTGCCGGTTTAGACAAAGGTAAAACCAAGCAGTAGCGCGCACACACACGCGTCGTGCGCAAAACATAAATCTTCTAGGCAGCTGTTTCAATGAAGTGCATTACGATGCAGCTATTGCCACTGCTTTTGTACTTAGTAGTAATAGATGCAAACATAAGAAACTAACCTACAAGATATTTTAGGAGAAACTACCGCAGTGAAAAAAAAAACTGGAAAATCATTTTTTTAATCTATTCCATATACAATAGACGGCCAACATTGACTGACGTTCAAGAACAGACGCAAAATGATAAAAATAGAAACTTTACGTCACTGCTCACGCAAAACCTTTATTTAACTAATCGAAACTCATAAACGGAATAAAAAGGACATCCACAGTTTGGGCACAAATACAACAAAATTACGCATTATTCATTGCAAACAGATCAATAACACAGGACTTCGCAATTAAACAATGAACTTCTAAAGTTCCCAGCACTTTGCCACTTGCGAGCTAATTTTGGAACTTCTACGTAAAAAATATTACTCAGAAAAAAACTTGGCATTTTTGAGTGGAATTGCTACAATTGACTTGGCGTCTGCTAAAAATCATGAGACATTCTAAGCATGTGATCGAATAAGCTGCGATATCAGCTTGATACTATTTTCAACATTTAAAAAGTAATTTTCCACACATCTACCTTTAATTTTGTATGAGAAGCAGTTTTGACTTTGTGATTACTACCATCCAAAACCTGCTTGACATTCGCTAACTGGAGAGGAGAATCATCACTACTTTGTTCAGTGTGAGTTGAAGTGCGTTTTTCAGTCACATCTATGGTAGTTCGGTTCAAATGCGAATTTGTCGTAAGGTGACGGTGGTTTAACGAAGCACTTCGATTCGATTGGTTGATATTCTTGGGTCGAAGATATACCTTCTCCATGGTGACTGATTTGCTGGGTGAAATGAGGTTTGGGTTTCCAGAACGATTCACAGAGGAGTTGGTGTGTAATGATGTCATTGATTTGGCAGTTTGATTCAATCTTCGTTGTTTCTGTTTGCTTCGAGAATTTTCAACATATTTCCATTCTGTCATGTTTTCTTCTTCGCTATCTATAAACGGATTGTCCTTCAGATCGATACTTTTCTTATCAAGCATATCTCCTTTATTGCTAGTGATACTTGAAGATTTCTTTTTGTCAGCCAAATCTTCAACGACAGTCAAAGACTGAGGAGAATTTGTATCATCAATGTGATCTGATACTGACAAAGCCTGACCACAAGAATTTTTCTGTTGTAGATAAATATCAGAATCAACACAAGTTGCATTACTTTCACAGGTAGGAAGTTGAGCTGGTACATTGCTACTACTTATCATTTTTTCATTTTTTCTAGTGGAAGTTATCTTTGATTCGGTATTATTACTGCGCGATTTCTGTTTCTTCCTTCTAAGTTTTCCTCTATTACGTTTACGATCTTCATTTTCTTTTACGCTGTTTTCTTCCGACGTGTTTCGTTGTTTCGCAGAAAAGCATCTTTTCTTTCCGGTTTTAAAGTTTTCTGACATTAAATCATTCAAACCATTAGCAGATGGAAAAGAGTCATCATATTTTTGCAAGTCGCCTTTCTCTTCACTTTCTGCTGCTTTCACAGTTTGTGGAACTACTACTGTAATGTCCGCCATGGAAAAGGTTGGGCTTTTAAGCGCATTGATATCACTAGCACTTGACATCGATTTCATTTCGGCCTGACTGGCTTTGCGATTTGACATTGTCGATGATGAGGACACAGGAAAAGATAAGTGCTTCTTTAACGACGACATTCGTGATTCAGTTGCCAATAAGCGATCTAATTTTGTTGTCTTTGTCAGTGAATTGCTTCCGAGGACACTCTGCTGGTGGGTACGAAATATATCATCAAAGTTCGAAGATATTTTGTCCAAATACCCATTTATAGTTGCGATAGAGCTTTCTCTCACGTCAGCAAGCTTTGTAGCCTTTTCATTAAACACATTGGAATTGTCAATAGGTGTGCTTGATAAATCCTCATCTTTCTTGCTCATTATTTTACACTGTTCTGAATGCTTCTTCCTGTTCACTATTTCGCAGTGCTCGGTTGACGATAAGTTTCCTTCGTTAGCAGCAGACTCTTTCATGACTGTTTCCTTGATGCCAGTAGACTCAGCAAGGCTAATATTATCCGACTCGCCTTTCACAACCACCACAGGCTGACTGGTGGACGATTCAATCGAAGAAATCATCTTTAAGCTTCTATGTAGTATAGCTTCTTGGAAGCAGAGCTGTCAAGAAGAGGTCAAGCTGTTTGTCATTGACGCTGCTCGTTAATGGATAACCCAGTCAAGTTACATTCGAGATTCACAGCATCAACATAGATGATGCACTAATTACAATCAGCATCTTAGTACCATTACAGTTAACACAAGCTCTAATACTACAACACATGTAAGCGAAGTCAGTAATATCAGGCGACAGATTAGCATCTGTTGTCACTCAACCAGAAAATCGATCATCCACATCTTTGGTTTATAATAATGTTAAATGAAGTATGCGTAGCTTCATGTGTTTTGTAAAACCGCGCTAGGGCTAATAAATGTATATAAACTTTGAATCTGTTTTCTCATTTCATTTTCAGAATGTCTGCTGAGCTAAGCGCTAAACTAGGTCGGTTGATTGCCAAATGAAAGCGATTTTTGTGTATGCCAGTACGTCTTGAGTGTGCACCAAACCCACTCTTTAAACTGCTCAACGATCGCTCTATCTATTAAGCCACGTAGAAAAACAGTTACACATTACACTTAATTGCTGGTTTACACCTATCATTTTGCGTCCTGCACCCTCGATAACTAAAAAAGGTCTGTTACAGTTAGTGTAGCTGCAAGTCCGTCTTATCCACTAGCATTTTTCGCACATTTAAAGTAATCTGTTTACCATTACTGATACGGAACAACGGGACGCGCTCTCTACAGTTCTATAACAGCCTACAGCTACCAAAGAATACACAATACGTGATACGACTGTCGAGTAACAGCTAGTTGTTGGGCAAGGCGATCAAATTACAGCTATTAGCTTGGGGTAACAGACAACATCTGAATGATCGAATAAAAGAATTTTCATCAGGTTAAGTTTTTTAACCACAATTTTACAAGAACGATAGAATTTCATTCACAATGAATACAAACGACTTATATATCCAATAATACTAATAAAAGTACAAAAGTACTATTAAAGCAATATCAAACATGCATGGATAATGTTAAGTGTCAACATAAAGCTTTAAAAAACATACCCATGAATTACGGTGGTTTAACTGGCTAAGTATTCATGAATTAAAGACAAGAATTATATCAACAAATGGAATTTTGCTGAGACATAATTATCCGCTATTGGTCGTAGTAACTACGAGGCCAGCTTGCCTTGGACTTTCACCAAGTTATTTATAAAAATCAGTCAGTCTTTCCGCCAAGAACGTGAAATTCCGCTTGAACTTTACAGAATCATATCTCTCACGTTCAGACAAACGAACGGAGTAACAAAAATCCAAAGCAAACGGTAAGGAAGTTCCTTGATGCAAACTGTAATGCATTAACGCATACCTTACTAGATAGTGGACGACTGTACGGTTGTGTCTCATCTGATAGGCTACTTACATAGTTTACGATGTCTTTGATCAGCCAGCATGAAAAAGTATTACAAATTCATATTGACAATTTATATAACAAATAGACGAGGAAAACGTCTGTTAGTAGGGCATAGAGTTTAAACAATTTAGGGTGCTTTAACAAACCTCCATCTAACACCGAACGCATACTAACAGAAGCATGTTCACCTGAAATATGCAATGTCATGAATAAATACAGCATCATGAGACCTCTGCGGACAATGACTATTTATTTGTATTAATCGTCTTCGCAAACAAGGACTAGTCTCAACATTGGATTGATAATAATAGCTTTAGCAATCAGCGGTACAAATCTAATCGCCTAAGTTAATAGCTCGTGTCTTTTTACGGCGGGAGCACTGCGTTAAACATTAACCACCCAATAAGGCATGACATGGTATAATATGGTAGCTTACTTCCGAGCTTAGCCAATGTAAAAGCAAATTGACTTGAAATGAAATTTTACAAACTGGGCAACTATCCACTAGAAATCACAAAAGTTTCTACACCCAACAGTTGCCGTTTTTACGTTTAAGTCTATCACCAAATGCACAGCAACAACTCTACAACTACATCACGCTCAAAACTACAATAATCAAAGCTCTACCATAACTCATAACACAAACACATATTTTTCAAAAAATACGCTGTAACATGCCGCAGTATTCGTTATGTCTTTTCTGCTAATGCGGGACATACAATTTTTAAAACATGTAGTTGACACAGAGTTTTTCACACGCACTCGAAACAGAGTTTGCTTATAAGAGTAAGGCCTACTATATTTTTTAAACACTGCCTTTTTCAAAACGATGTCCACGCAGCTTTAGTCAATTTTGTCTACAATTCTTTGCCAATTTAACTCATTAAAAATACTTTTTTGTCATTCTGTAACAAGGTACCGATACAAGATTCACAGAATGCGTATTAACCGAAGGTCTTGTGGTTTCTGCTAAAAGCAAAATTTACCCTTTCAAAAACCCGTTATACCAAATCGGTTTCTAATCATCATATCATAATTTTGCAAAGATATTTCTTTTTCTTTGCAGAACTGAAAGCGAAAAAAGAATAAGTAGAAAAACGTAATGAATAGAAGTGAATTCGGCTGTCATTTTTCAATCACCTGCACCAGCCAGACGCGCACCGACCTATTTAACTGCAAAGCGAACTTTTTACAAAATTTCTGTGCGACAGCAGCAACTATCACGTAAAATAATGTCACCACAGACATAGAACGTGCGTAGTACTGTATGATGAGCATAGAACTATAGCGTAATCGCACGCACAACCGCAGAATTAATTTGAACCAAGGGTAAACCGCAGAAAACATGATTTAGCAAATTAGAATTGAAGAAAGGTAGCTTCTTACGTGCTGAACAATCCTAATTTTGCTCTTCTACTTTAGAAAGTAAGAGATGCTGCATGACCCCTACAGTTTGACCTAATAATGATTTCAAAACGTAATACACAAAGGTGTAATTAGCCTCGTCGAATAATTTCATTTCAGCACAAACTTTTAGCGCCAGAAATATATTTTCAAAAAACTTTACATCTATCCCAACGATATGGCAACGAACTTGAAAATCATCAGTGACACGTTAGTCGTTAATGCTTATTAAAATATACTAATTTCAGTGTTTAACTCTACTACGGGTGCTTAAGCAGCTAAAATGCCACTACCAAGCAAAAAATGTTCAAGAGAATACCTTTACGTAATTCATAGTCACGCTACAAGTACAACAACCACATTAAGTTAAGCAACTTGTAAATTCAAACGCATGCGACATTGAGTTAGGCCTAATCAAAGACAACCGGAATCAGTAACCCGTAGCTTGAGAAATGGCCCGCTAACAACCAAGGCCCTTGTAATAACACATTCAACCACGAAACATGCAGAAACAGATCAATCGTTTGATCAACGTAGTACTCAAGAACATAACTTCGTTGACGAAAAAGCGACTGACCAGAACTCCATCCGCACGATGGCGCAAAGCAAACACGTGCAAGCCTGTAACTAGACAGAGTAAACTCACGTGATAGGAGGCCGATATCACCGTTCGCAGGCAAGCGCGCATTCATCATAAAACTGTCGTTAAGTGACGCGCAAAGATAAACAAAGAATAGTGAACCCGTTTTATCATTGCTTCAATATTCACAAAAGAACATCGTTCTATCTGCTCTCAAACGATCATAAATGGTTTCTTAAAAAACGGTATCTGATATGAGTTTACAACGGCGACATCACTAAAAAGGCTTTGGTTAGTCACGTTAATAAGAAAGCGAAAAATTACTGTATTTTTATTACTTCACTATTGGGTCGTTGTTGGATATCACGATTCTTATCAAGGATTACGAAGTTAACGAGAGATTACGCACCCACGCATAAAGATTAATTAATATTAAGTGTGTTACCAAGAAGATTCTAACATATTCGATGCAAGCTTTCAAGCATGTAAACCAGAATATTTATTGCTTCTGCAACGTTCACTAGAGAATGACAATTTAGAGAGATGAAGCTAAATCCCACATAAAAAGAACTTAAAACGACAAGATATTCGTAATTCAGTCTACCTTGCAGTGTCCAAATATTGCACTTAAACTTTCTACGTGAAAAGCCTCAATAAAAACAGAACATAAGCTAAATAAAAAGTATTTTGAATTGGCTAAAATCAGCTATCACGTCAAACCATTTATTTTACTGTTTTATGCAAATCCTTTTCATCTTCGTACTCGACGATTTACATATAAAGCGTCGGCATATATTATATTTGACGAATGCCTTAAACGGGTCAATTTACCAACACCACCGAAATTTATTATCAAGTGCTTTTGGTAATTTCCACTTCATCCAAATCTAATAACAGTTTAAGTCCAACATTTTAGAAATTTTAAAATTATATTTCTTGAACTGAAGAATAGCTTTGAAAAAAGCTGTTTTCGCGTTAGGCTTCAAGAAACCCTCTGTCATAATTCTTAGGTGTAGCTTTGAAAAAAGCTGTTTCTTCTGGGTCCTTTCTGGGACAAACAGCTTTTCTCAAAGCTATTCTTAATAATATTTTTTAAAACGGAAAAGTTCTGCACCGTCCGAGCCAGCAATTTTTCATTGGTAAAAACTACTGTAGTTGTGACCAAACAAAGCAATCATGCAACACACACACCAGAAGTGATCACAAATAACACCACCGCCTAAAACAGCCGTGCACTAATAATAGCAAGTTCATGATCACTACAAAAATAAGGAATACATGACCATTGTGATCAAACCAATAAAAATATCTTTCCGAGTCCTTTCATGAAATCAGCAGGATACTAACATGGGCATGAGTCAGCAAATTTGAAAGCGCAACGCTCAGTAACTGGAACAACAGCTTGTGAAAAGTCTTAAGGCAATAACTGATCTAAGAGATAATTAAGCCCTGAAAGGTTCGAGTGATGTCACCGACTAAAGTTCGACCGAAGATTTCCTCGTCACACATGGAAACAAACACAGCAGCAAGACACTTACAATGACGCACAATTTAAGCATAAACTTAGCAAAGCAACGGTAGTCTTTTTGCGAATTTACACACAGCAGATAACCCCAAAATCGAAGCAGTGATGCTTGCATGTTTAATAAAAGATTGAACCGGCCTTTGGCTCAGTCGTTAAGCGCACACGCTATCGGTGCGGGAAGTCTGCGCTTCCATTCCCAGGCTGGTCAAATCAGCAGTGTCGCAAACGCTCGCCAGCACTGCGACGTTTCTTCGGAGCTGTGTAGCCCAGGCGCTGAGCCGCAGAGATAATCCCGCCACAAGTCATCATCAAACTTAGTCAAGTAGTCATCAAACAAAGACAGGAGTCACGTACATCAAGATTATGATTTTGTGAACCAAGGCATAGGCCTACGCATTTAGTTATTTTCACATATCACTCTTATTCTTTACGTTGAACCGCTTGCAATAAACTTTTGATAGCATCTGAACAGAGCAAAATTACATAACCTAGCCACTACTTGAAAAAAACATAAAATGGCCCTCTCACAATAGTTAATCCTTTTAAAAGACCTAATCTTTCACTACATTTCACCATCAAAAAACTAAAGCAATGTCTGTATTGTCTTCATTCTAGGCAGTTAGTACCAACTACGACTTCGTAAATAAATTATAATTATAAATTATTGCTGATCACTGCTTTAAAGAAACAATAATCATAACAGAAAAATTTTGAAGACAAAGCTGAATGACCGGTTAGAAAAATACAGTTCAGAAAGTGCATTGAGCACAACAGAATATAGGAAAATTTGTCAGCAGTAAATGCTAAAAATCATCAGTCATGATGCAAATTCAGGATTCAAAATATTTCGCAGGCAAAACTAGAAATGTAAAAAAAATTCCAAAAAACATATATATAGTCCAGATATTGCCCATTTTCATTAAACGTTACACCAATTAATAATACAGCACAAAAGACCATAAAAACACACAGATCAACAAGATCATCATTATGCAATTACAACCAACAGGGCCAACAAATGACTAACACAGTACGAAATTCAATTTTCGTGATTTATTTCCTCATAGCTACAATACTATAACAAAGCCCTTTCATGCATGATAATCATATATTGCTGAACAACAGGCAAAGCAAATTATTAGTTCACAAATTTTTATCAATGGTTACCGGTACTTACTTGTGCTACTTTAGGTAAATCCTGCTCAGTCTGTTTGGATAAAAGTTTCATTGGATGTATTGATACCTGAAGCAAAAAATATTAGAGTGATTAGCAATGCGATTAATTTGAAGTTCAGAAGGCCCAACACTTAAAATTTGTAACAAAATCTTAACATTGACATGTGCTACAGTAGTTTACAAAAATAATTAATTAGCTATTTATATACACTTTATATAGCTACATACTTTATAATCATTACTAGTAAGTTTATTAAGGCTTGTTATACCAGAGTTCCTTTCTATAACCATTTTCAAAACATATTTATTGGCAAATTCCATATGCATTGAGAAGGCCTACACTGCAGTGATATCAATCCTTTCAAAAAAACAATTATTATTCACTTACTTCTTATCCAAAGTCCTTTCTGGTTTTAAAAAGCAAAGATAAAGATCACACAAAAATATAAGTCTACAATGACAGGTAATAAACTAAATATTTGCACCTTATACACTTATTCTATTTCTGTAAAAAAAATAGCAAAAACTAAAGTAAAAAACCATTGAATGCCCGGTTTCTCTAATTATGGAATAGTATGGCATAGTATGGAATAGTATGGCATAGTATGGAATACAGTGGAATTCGGTTAATAAATCCACCTCGGGACAGCCGGTTTTGGATTTAATACGCGGCGGCTTTAATAAACGGCGTTTCCTAAAAATGCATCTCACCATTGTGGATATCCCCCTGCAGCGGTAAAAATGCACAAAATGTAGTATTTTTTCAATATTTATTCGACACAGAAAAATCTGCGCAGTGAAGTTTGCTTTGGTGGAAATGTTTTTCTCAGATGGCCATCTACTTCTTCTTTTATATCACAAAGCATGTCCATCTTCTTAAACCCAGTACGCGCTAGCCCCAGGGCCAAGCGACGAAAACATTTCCGCATCTCTGCTGCTAGGACATGTACGTACTTGTCCATACGAAACTGATAATCCAATATTGTACGTACTTATTAGCACATAATGAAGAAAAATTTGACTGCATAAAGCACGTAAACTGGATGTATTAAGCGGCGCTTGGATTTATTAACCGAGGTTTTTATAACGGGAAAGGATTGGGACGATTCCGTTCCAAGCAAATTGGATGTAATAAGCGGCTGGATTTATTAACCGTGGATTCATTAACCGAATTCCACTGTAGTATGGAATAGTAAGTAAGGCACTGTGGTATAGTATAGCAGAAATGGGTGATAGGACGTTTGGGGCACTAGAGTAAAGGGGCCCATATAAAGAGTCAAATTGAGGGTGAATGGCCCTCAAGTCAATTGAGGGTGAATGGCCCTCAATGGTTGAAGCAGTAAATGAGCTCTAGGAATAAGATGTTAATTTAGAGCACTGGGGCATATCCTATGCATAACTGGGGCTCTAGGACCAATGGGCCTCAGGGCATTTGGGGCTATAGGGGATATGGGTCTCAGCATGTTTTGATCCCTGGCATAGCCGTAGGAGACAGGGGTGCATACTATGTCATACTATGCCATACTATTCCATACTATACCGGTTCCATACTATGCCATACTATTCCATAAATAGAGACACCCTTGAATGCCTGACGCTGTTATGAAGGGAATAAGAAGAACAAACGAATAACGGAGAGAAACAGGAAATTAAACATTTATGTTACAAACCATATGGATAAATTTTAGATTTACATCTCATACCTCTGGATACAAATATTCACTAACAATCTTCTAAAGACCCAAAAAAATTATCTATGCACAAAATTTTTCAATAGATTATGAACAAGCTTGTCTGCTAAGACTCGCATTGGTGAAGTTTATATGACTTTTATGCATTGCTGCCATTACTTTCCAGGCATGTTGCATAAATTTTGTCACTTGGACCACTAGTCACCCTGGATTTTTTGATTCACTGTGCTGGGCAGAGCAGAACATTACAAGCATTGTTGAGTTCTTTAAAAATTAAAATTTAAGTTAAATTTAGATCTAGAATAAAGTTAGCAAACTAAACAAAACAACACACTAACTTTACTTTGCATAGTTCTAATTTATTCTTATGTTCACGTCCTGTAAGCTTCTGTTCTGCAGCCATTTACAGAGTAACGCTCTGCAAAGATAGATATTTGATTGCTTTTCGCACATTACTGATGTGTCAATTAAGCCATCACTACTGTGTTTACTCTTTGTTCAACGCAGCTTACTGTTATTGGAAACTTAGTATACTGTTCACCAAATGAATGTGATACCAGTACCTGTAACAACACAATCACGAAGTGCATTTTATCTACTTATCCATCACAATACTTTTTTTTTTTTTTAAACTAGCTTATTTAAAAACTTCCAAAAATTTAAATCTCTTCAAGATTTAAGATTCTACATTGTTATTCTTACCACACTAGTCAGATATATATATTTTGCGTTACCGATACTATAATTTTGCATTTTATCTGAAGTGTAGAAATCAAAACTTGAGTGTTGCTTCAAATGTTGTAACCAACATGATTAATTTGTCACTTAAACTTCATTGTTAACCCCAAATTATAAAATTTCCAATTCAAGTAAATCAACTAAACTCCTTAATACCTTAGTCTATACAAAATTTTGACTCCATATCAAAGACCCAAATGACAGATCTCAAACCGTTGCTATGAAATCACAATTATGATTTAATGCTATTTATACCAATTACAGTACAGTTTGGTTTATTTAACAATTCAATAAAGCAGATCAGAGCTACAAAAATAATTCACTTCAATACAAATTAAGACATAATTGGAAGTTAATATTAAAATTACACTAAATCCTGTAGCCGATGATGAAACTAGCATTTTCTAAGGAAACTTTTATATATACAGATGCAAGTCGCAGGATTGAAAATTTATAAATCTTAACTGATCTCAATCTTTCACCTCACACCTAAAATTAAATTTTAGTATACAGTAGGACCAAATCCAAACAACTAATAATCTATTACTAAGATATTGGCAATGATAATGTTTGTTGAATTCAGGCTTTTTTAATAAATTTCACCGATACCACTATACTAATGCACTATATCACGCTGTGCTATTAATTTAAATGTAAAATCAATCCAGTAAAATTCCAAAAATCAGGTTTAATTTAATTCTAATCCAAATTGACAGACATTTTTGGAAACTGCACATAAAAACTTTGATGCTTTGTAAACACAAAGCTGTTCTCAATAATGGTGACAAACAATGTAGCATTGAGCACTGGTACCATACCAACAGCATGGTTTTGTTTCCTTTAATGAAAACTGAGACAAAAAAGCTTGGGGATGTATTGTATACTCTGTTATCGTATGTTAGGGGTATGCTAACAATTTGAAAACTCTCCGACTTCACTTTGATATGTCGGATCTGGAAGAGCTTTTGGTATATGACACTTTTACTAACTGTGGTTGAACTTAGATAGATAGCCAAGCCCAAGATCATATGCTACCCACCAGTACCAAAATACCATCCCACCAGCTTGTGGCGCATAATTAAAACTGAGAACATAAAATTATTCTTAAATGATAAAGCAAAACCGAAAAAAGGGTCCTGCTAAAACCTGCAGGAGCACAAGGACTGCAAGGGGCGCAAGTGAGTTATTACTAAGGGCCCTAACCCTAACCCTTAGTAATAACTCACTAGCGCCCCTATCAGTCCTTGTGCTCCCAACTCTCTCGCGAGGGTGGTCCTTGGCGCTCTTGCAGGTTTTAGCAATACCGCCAAAATAGGCCTACATACAAACATAAAACAACAAAGCATTCAGCTCTAAACTGGACCTTGTTTATATCCATATGGTACTGGTACTCAGTCTACTCTGTTAACTTCTAAACTTATACGTCAATTCAATTCAACCATGAACTGTGAATGTAGCCTACCACTAGCTTATTTGTCAAAAGATTAGCCAGAAACTTTGAAAAAATTACACAGTCTACCGAACCCATTTGTCGACTCTGCATTAGCAGATTAGGCCTAATACAAAGTCAACTGCACAATTTACAAACAAAAGGACACAATAATCTTAGGTCTACTGGCAATTCTTTAACTGTCAAGCAAGGCACTCACAACACTGGATCTGTGCAGTGTGGATACTGCACCCATACTCTGTACCTGGATCTACAGTACCAGTAGTTGTTTTAATGCTAAATACAACAACTGTAGCAATATACAGATGTGCAAACTAACTCTGACAGGCTGAACTGCAGGCACATTCCCTAAAGCTATTACAGATTAGCATTGGTAATAGAGTAAGTTTCTCAATTTCTGTTAGACTAGACTACTGGAAGCCTAGTTACTTAAAATACCTCTACAAACACTGCCAAAATATAGCTGCATATGCCTTGCAGCTTACTAGCACCGGTATGACAGTACGAGCTGACACTGTGACATGGAAAAGTTTTACAGTTTAGTTCGACAGTTGGCAAATTAAATTCACATGCAGATAATAATCAACAACACTGTGAAACTTAATCACAGGTCATGCCAGAAATGCCTGAATCTGCAAATCTAAATTAGTTCACTAACCAATCTGTCAGAGGCAGACTACTACGGTAGATTAGAATTTACAAGAATAGATAACCAATTTTTTTGATAAGCACACTGTGATATCTACCACACAATATGGATTCCGAAAACATCACTCAACTTCGCATGCTGTTCTTGATGTATTTATAATTACAAAGACGTACGATAGCATCAATAATAGTAAATATACTGGTCTAGTGTTTCTACATTTAAAAAAAGTATTTGATACCGTGTCACACCAAATCCTCTCAGAAAAGTTGAACCACTACGGCATACAAGGTCAAGCACATGATCTGTTACACTCATCCCTGACAGATAGAACACGATACCCAGTACGTCAGAGACAACAATATCACAACAACTACATACTGAGTATATTGCATATCAGGCATATGGGGTACCACAAGGGTCTCTACGTTTGGGCCAATATTATTTCTGATATAATATATTAATGATATCTATGATAGTACCGCTACGACTTCACTGCCTACATTATTTGCTGCAGAAACCTGCTTGTCCGTCAATGCAAATTCGCTTTTAAATCTAGAACAAAATATTAACACAGAACTTAAAAAGATATTGAACTGGATAAATGCCAATCAACTAACCACAAACCCATCAAAATCAAACATACTTATAGTTTCACCTACGCTTAATTGCACTCACAATAGCATTGCCATTACCATCAACTTAACTCTGGTTAAAATAGCGAAAGAAACCAAGTATCTACAGTTTAGTTGTCTAAGAATAATAGTTGATAACAAGTTAACTTTTGGAACACATATTACACACTTGGAATCTAAACTTTCTAGGGTTGTTGGCATATCATCGAAACTGACGGTAAATACTTTATGCCCTCGCTTTCGCTTTTAAAACTCTATTACGTACCGTACTAGGCCTACTCCACTCAAATCTTTTGTATGGGTTATTAATTTGGCACAACACCTGCAAAACGCATACCGGTATATACCAGTAAAATAACCGGACTCCAAAATAAAGCAGTTAAACTGGTCAGTAATTCAAGACTTATATACTGGTATTCAGCTGGTATATACTGACAAAATTGATCCAGTTTACAAAAATCTGGGAATTTTGCAACTACAGTCTTTCAGCTTTATATCTATGAAACTACGATTTTAATGCATAAATTTTAAAGCAATAAACTAGCCTACCTCTTTCTTTTTCGCTGTACTTTTTTAATACAAATCGCTGAAACGCAAAATTCACAAACTGTTAAAGTTGATTAGTTGATACGAGAAGTAACACAACAGAACTAGGTTAATTTAGCAGAATTACATTCTACGGTATAAAACAAACCGACTCCAGCTGTCCAGTGTTCCATAAAATATGTTGGAGTACAAATATGGAACAAAATACCAGATTCAATCAAAATTAACACATATACACTGATAGATCTGTAGATTAATTAGGCCCTATATATAATCAACTTATTAGGCCAAAACAACTCAAATCAAACTTACAAACCAATTACTATCTCCCTCCTCATATTTTTCCTCCTTAATTAACTGCTGATGATCAGTGATCCACCCACACAGATCCATTGTCACTTAAATTTCAGAAATAAAACATAACAACTTAATAAATTCAGGAATTTATAAATGTGTGTAGCTACTTGACTAGAAAACCTTCAAGATGGTCACTTCGCAGCTTCCCTGTTGCATAAACTGTCATTAACTGCGTGTGTTACTTTTATTCTACACTTGCATTTTTTATTTCATCAACCCTTTTGGTTACTGTTATATGTGTTGTGTGATGCAAATGCAAAGAAATAAATAAATCCAGGCTGGTGCTGATAACCAGAGACAGGTACTGATCGCCAGTCGCAATAATTTATCGCTGATATATAGTTATTGGCAATAATTTTTTACCGATTTTCGCAATCGCTCCAACTAGTTTGGATTTATCGATTACCAATATCGCTTTTGTAATATATTTTGTTATCGCTGATAAATTATCGCTATAAACGATTCTTTATGCACACAGTGTTTAAAGTTGGGGAGTTGGCGCTATGGAAAAATTTACGACATCGATAGCCTAATGTCTTGTTGCAATTGAAAAAACCTTTCTTAGTTGTGTTTAATCCCACGGCAGAGTCTGTGAACTGCTCTCTTTTCTTGAAAAATCTAGAAAAACACTTTTGTGATTTGACTTAGACTACACTGTTACAAGAAAAAAACTTTGTCAAACGCATTGAAAATTTACCGCAACAAATTGAGATTATCTTCGGTGGATAGAAAGAATACTGAGGAGCTGATGAAAATGCTGGGTCTGAAGGAAACTTTAGATAAAATGGCTAAAGCAAATGGAGTAAGATGGTATGGACATGTGGTTAGGAGGGATAATGAGAGCATTTTGAAGAAGGCAATGATGTTTGAAGTGAATGGACCACGAAAGCGAGGACGGCCGAAGCAAACATGGAAGAAACAAGTCGGGGAGAATATAAAGAAGATTGGGTTGAGGGTGGAGGAAGCTACAGATCGCGCGAGATGGAGAGAGGGAGTGGGAGCGATTGCTGAAGGAATGAAGTGCATCCGGCCACCTTCGAAAACTGGATTAAAACTGGATGATGATGATTAATCAGAAAAATTTATAAGCGATAATTCATCAATTACTGATATTGCTTTAAGAAATTGAGATTCATCGATTTTGGGTATCGCCCAGAGCATTTTTGAAGTTATCGATTATCATTATCGCTTTAACTGTTTAAACTAGTGCAGAAAGGTTTATCAGTTTATCGTGCCCATCACCCTGTCACTGCTGATAACAGGATAACTCCCTGCTTCTTAACTTTCTCACTATCATGGAATTCCCAAGATCAACCAACAGTTTATGAATTTTGCCAATCACCTTTGCCATTTGATAATAATCAAAGTAAACTCTGATCGCAAATTGTTATAAAATTCAGCCATCAAGCAAACAACAATCAGTTTACGCCATTATCAGATTACCGTAACTTCACATAAAGCAAGCTCCACCTTTTCAAACGGCGCACTCATGCATGAATAATTTGAACTTATTTGTAATGCTGCAAGGTTTTGCAAAAACTGCTAGTTCAGATTAACTGTTTTCATTAAGCCTTTTTGAAACGGAAAATTGTTCAAAGCGTTATTATAAAGACAAATATAAACTCCCTTGAAAGTTTTTTAAGCATTTCAATATTTGGTGAACTTTTGATTTTTATATTTCTTGATTATGTTTTACCGGATAAGCTGGAACATGGCCTGTGTTAATCGTAGTAAAGGTGCATCTGATTCAAGGATGCAAATTGTAAAGTACGGAACAGGGAGGAAAAGATAGACCAGTTTTAATTTTTTCCTTTTCTAAAGTATATCGTTGCAATTCATTATCACGAAGTTCTTAAAAGTAAATCTAAACGATCACTAATAACGATGAAAAGTGATTTCGCTTTTAAAGACCAGGAAACATCGCCGTGGGGTTTAAATCAGGGAGTCGAACCGAATCAGAACCGGAGTTTTATAAACCGGTTTTACGCTATTTTTGTCGAACCTTAACCGAACCGTATTTTTCAAAATCGCAAAGAGCGAACCGGAACTGAACCGAATAATATGAGTACTACTTGCGAACCTTAACCGAACCCGAACCGATTGAAACAGCGGCTCGCTCCGTGAAGTCACTCGCGTCACTTTGAATCTGGTTCGAATTCAAAATAATAGTCAATTATGCAAGTAATCTATGCATGGTGAAGAAGTTTTTTACGTATGATATACCGGCACCCGGTCCCGTAGTACTCGCGTAACACACTAAACGAAGCGCTTTAACACTAATTTAACGCTACGTGTGGATTGAATAGGCCGCCAGTGTCAGAGCATATAGTAATAATTTAATTATCTCGAAATCGGCTTTACTACAAGTATTTTATGCATTATATTGGCCTGTCAATGCGAAGAAAAACTGCTTTGTACGTTTCATGTTTTAGATTGTGTTACTTAGAATTATAGGCTGGTATTTTTTACAGCGAACCTGAACCGTAACTTTATTAAACCGGTTTTGAAACATTTTTTACTGGAGCGAATCCAAACCGAAGCGTTTCAATTTATCTGAACCTTAAAGGGAACTGAACCGAAATTTGAAACCGCTGTTGAACTTAAAATAATAGTCAGTTATGCAAATCTTTAATTAACCGAACCTGAACCGGAAAAATCAAGCGGTTTGACTCCCTGGTTTAATATGGTCAAATCTAGGAGTAGAACACGTAATAAAGATTTGGTTATTCAAAGTGATATGAAGTAGTGGTAGCTATTACTACATTGCAGAACTCAGGTCTCGTCACAGAAACCTGAGAAAGATGGTCCTACATGCAGCGATGGTGGAAGCATTTCTAAAGTGGGGGGGGGGGGGGCCAAAATTAATGACCAGATTTTCTTCACCTACAACCAGGGCCGGCAGTGGCGAAGCGAAAAATTTTAAAAGGGGGAGGGGCATAATAATTTTAACATTTTTTTCCAGCGTTTTTTTTTTTTTTCGGCAAAACTAATTTGAAGCTGATTAGGAAACTGGGAAAGCTCTAGGGGAGTCCGGGGGCATGCTCCTCCGGAAATTTTTTGAAAATTTACATACTGTATTGGTTATTTTAGTACATTTTGAATAATTTTCAGGCAAATTGTGTTTAGGCTAAATTTTTTGACCCTAATTCTGAGTGCTTCGCCAAATATGATACATTTTGTTCGCACATCTTTAATTATGCGTGCTTAAGGCGTAAGGTTTATAACTATCGAAGAGGTTCGAAATTATAGAAAAATTGTACGCATCAAAAACATTTTTGAAAATGGCTGGTAGGATGATGCATGCTCCTCATCCTACCCCTCTGGATTCGCCCCTGGCCACAAGCTACGGAAATCATCAAAAGAATCTGGCATATTTCGGTCACTTGGCACCATTAGTATTGTTCCTGTTTGCTAAAAGGCAGAGTCAAAAGTTGCTTACTAAAAGGAGCATGGCACAATTGCCCCGCCCTTAAATACGCTCTTGAGGGCCGGATTTAGACAATGAGATGCCCTAGGCTATTTTATTACACTGACTGAAAGAGCAAAAAAATATAGACACGTCCTCAGATGTTCTGTTTTCCACTAAAAGTATCGGTGAAGAGAAAAAAAGGTCTTCATTGTTCATGATGAGGCCTCCCATTTTCTCCGAGGTCCTAGGTTTCAGCTTGCTTAGCCTACACGTAAATCCGGCCGTATGCCTAGGCCTACAATCCATATTTAGGTTCTCCACATGTGACATGTCCAATTTATGTGGGCTTCGGACTCACGGTTCTTGCTTCTAGTTTCTGTTTCCCCACCCAAGAAACAAAATTTTAAAAAAGACATCTCTGGATTTAGCTCTTTCCTGGTTTTTAATTTCAATGGTAAGCCTATTTCATTTCAAATGCATTCATGCAGAGGCGACATTGTAGAAATAAACGCGTAAATTAGGCCCCCCCCAAGGCCCCTCCTGAAAAAATGTGTGGGGGGGCCAGGTAGTGGCGGTTCCAATAAAGTCCGGTGGTGGGGGGATGAAAGGGCGGATAAAAATGTTGTGACGTCACAAATTGCTTTAGTGGGAGTGCCGACGGCACGACCCCTTCTAGAGGGGTCCGGGGGCACGCTCCCCCGGGAAATTTTTGCAAGAGAACACTTAAAAATACGCATTTTGATGCAATCTAGATACAATTTTTATACTAACTTTTCATAAAATTGATTATCTTCCAAGACAAAGATGAAAAAACCGATTCGTTATCTTAACCGTTGAGACTCATAAATCGACGAAATTTTATAAAAATACCGTAATTCTTGAGTAGCCTACTGTATCTAGGCGACGAGGCGCATTTTTGACAGTAAAAATTGAAATCGTAGGTGTAACCTTGAATACATACTAAGTCAGTTTTTCACTGAAACTGCCGTTTAGACCGATCGGAGACTTTATCCTTTCAAAAACTTTAAATTATACCAAGACCAAGAGTCACAAAACTTTGAAAATTGAAATAATGTTGCAGAAATTTTTTCGGAGTCGATATTAAGGACAAACCAAACGCCCTAAAGAAATGTGCGTTTGAAAATTAACGCTACATGCGGCGACAATGGGACACAGTACGATGAGCATTAGGCAAGCAATCCAACACGAAATAACATGCTATGAAATGACACCAAAAAGTACGTACGAGTGTCTCTTAAAGCAAAAATTCTACTTTTCGCTTTTTTGAAAGGCGACATGCAAAGTTGTCTATAACCGCTCCTGGGTCAATATCTAGGCCTATGTCTTTGTGAATGTAGGCTACATAAGAGCAAGTCCGTTTAGTCTTTCGTCAACTATGGTAGATCGCAGACGATTTTTCAAAATCTTCATTGCGCTGAAAGACCTTTCAGCTTCAGAGGAAGTAACTGGTTGCGTAAGAGCGATCTGCAACAGCTTTCTGACACTCTCGAATCGTGCAGATGTGTCTAGCAATAGTTTTGTGAGTTTCTGCTCATCAGAAAAGTTTTTAGCTCTGTACTGTGAGAACACTTTTCACTCTTCAAAGAGCGCTTGCTCTTGGCAATGGATTAATCGTCCATACATTTTGAAGACAGTCAAACAATCAGAGACATCCACATTGGAACTAAGCAAAACAGATATTAGCTTATGTGCTGACAACTATTCTTTGGAAAACATTGTAGCAAACTCGGCAATAATGCTATCCAAATAGGGATACCAAACTGAGTATCTGAACTGAAGTAATTTTTAACCGTACAGTCCTTGAAAGAGGACCGGTAAACTAGGCGTGACGGACAACGTGGCTTTTTAATCTCGATGCCAGCAATATCTGCGTAACGTTGAACTGTGTTGAAAACAGAAAAGTAGTTGCCTCCCCACTCGTTGCCATCGGACTGCCACGAAGACAGTGGGTTCCTTACTTCTTCCACGCAGTCTGTGGCTTCAGCATAACACAGCTGCACTTTCTGTAATATTTTTGAAAGTGGCTGTGTCATTGCCTTTACTTTTACAACTGCAGCCGTCGCTACTAAAAACCATGACAAACATACTGCTTCCAACAAAGACAGTGCCCGATTTCTCGTATTTGTATCAAAGCTTGCATCTATCAGGATTTTGCCAAGCCCTTCCGTTATTTTCTGAAAGTTTTCTCCAAACTTTAAAATTGAGTCGTGGCGTTGAACGAATCTTGTTTCACACATTTTTGTCAAGTTTGTATCAAACAGAGCAGCGATGGCGGAAGCATTTCTAAAGTGGGGGGGCCTAAAATCAATGACCAGATTTTCTTCATCTACAACCAAGGATGGCAGTGGCGTAGCGAGAAATTTTAAACAGGGGGGCATAATTTCCAAATTTTTTCCAGCGTATTTTTTTCGGCAGAACTAATTTGAAGCTGATTAAGAAACCAGGAAAGTTCTTGGGGAGTCCGGGGGCATGCTCCCCCGGGAAATTGTTGAAAATTTACATGCTGTAATGGTTATTTTAGTACCGGTACATTTTGAATAATTTTCAGGCAAATTGTGTTTAAATTTTTTTACCCTAATTCTGGGTGCTTCGCCAAATATGATGCATTTGTTCAAACATTTTTAATTATGCGTGCTTAAGGCGTAAGACTTAAAGCTATCGAAGGGGTTCGAAATTATAGAAAAATTGTATGCATCAAAAACATTTTTGAAAATGGCTGGTGGGAAGATGCATATCCCTTATCCTACCCTTCTGGAAACGCCCCTGGCCATAAGCTACAGAAACCACCAAAAGAATCTGGCATATTTTAGTCACTTGGCACCATTAGTATTGTTCCTGTTTACTAAAAGGCAGAGTCAAAAGGGAGGGGGGGGGCATGGCACAATAGCCCCGCCCTTAAATACGCTCCTGTGGACCGGATTCAGACAATGAGAGGCCCTAGGCTATTTGATCACACTGATTGGAAGGACAAAAAAGGTCTTCACGTCCAGTGGCGTACGGTGAGCATTTTTTGAAGGTGTGCTCCACTCCGATATTGTTTATGTGTGAAAGAGCTCAATATTTACAAATGTGTGAAAGGGCTCAAAAGTTCGACGCGGTTATGGGAACCGACATCAAATTTCTTTTCAATCAGTCTCATTTTTATTTTAAGCACATAATCTTGAAATGTGTGTTCACAAAAATAGGTATATACAACTTCAGGTCACAGGCTATAAACTTCGAAATAATATGCAACTGTTCTTCTATACTGTAAAAAAAAAGAGTAGCCTAAAAAAAAAAAAACTTGAAGAAAAAAAGCCGCAAGCCCGCAAATCACAAAAAAACTAACGATATATATCGACTTGGCAAATCTTTTAGCACAAGTGTATAATACTTCAAAATTGTGAATTTCGAACACCACTTTGGAAAATAAAATGTAACTAACGTAATATATTGTGGATAGTGATGACACTTTTAGTAAACACGGCATTCAACAAATTCACTCACAAAGAATACCAGCATGAAAGAAAATTTGATCGGACCTTATAGGCCAATACGTTGAGTAGCATTATAGTGGAGTTGTCACCCTTGAAACTAATCGATGTGCCACGTATGCGGAAGCTTAACCGTCAAACATTGCTTCAAGGAAGAACGCTATACGTTGCTGTATATCCGTTATCATTGATTAAAAATGCTCGAAATGGTGTGACGCCACTACATTGCGCAATCGTCAAGTCACATAATCATACTCTTGCGAGCTGTGGGTCGTTGCAATTTGCAAACAGAACAACGCAAACACGGCTACAATGACAAGCTCATTACCTTTTAGAGTAAATCACCTTGGTTTTTATTTGTATGTTAACTCCATTCGTCGTTTTTGGGACAAAAATTGTTCAATGGTAAGGTCATACAATAAATTTTTGCTTTTTAGTTCGGCTAGAATACCTTTTTCAAAAGCAAGTAAACTCAATCCACTAAGACGGATTTGATTTTGATTACTTCGAAAGCATGTATTTATTCGCTTCAAGGCAGAAAATGTTCTTTCAGCGGAAGCGGTGTTACTCGGAATAGTAGAGATCAACTGACAAAGTTTGTACACTTCGCTAAATGCAGATTGAAGGTCCATGAGCTTTATAAAGGACATAAGTTCATGCACAGGTTTTTCGGCAAAATCATCCGAGCGGTATAGCACGTAAAGCTCATTCTCTAAGCGAATATAATCAAATAACGGTCCGTATATTGCTTGAAGTTTTTGCAAGCCCTCTGTCGGAAATTTTCTTCTATACTCGCTGTACTTAGCAAGCCAAAGTAGCTGAAAAAATTCAAGTTTTGAAAGAGAAGAATATCTTGCTTTAATCTGCTCTGACATATTATCAATAATGCTACAAAATAATCGAGAATAAAAACTCTTAATGTTGCTTTCATTACCGACACAATTCGCTTTTCTCGTTCACGTGCAGTACCTGTTGTACTAGACTCAGACTCGGCAGTTGTAGCCCATAATTCTTCAAACCCATGTTGCCTTTCGTTCTGCAAATGTTGAAGGAAATCTTCAACTTTTTTTCCGCAGTAAAGAACAACATACATTTTGCTTTGTAGCACGTTAAATAAAACATCTGTATATGCAAAGAGCCGAGAGAAAACCTCAAGAAGCCAAATCGTTTCGAATCTGCTCAAAAATCTTAAAAATCCTTCCGATTTTATTAATGTGTCGCTATCCCAGTCTTCGGGATTGTCCACAACATATTGAAAAAAATCCATCAATTGATTTCGATGTTTCAAAACTGTGTTGCTTATTCGTGAAGTAAATTTTCTTCTGGCGGGCGCAACAGCCGGAAGTTTTCTTGACTTGAACTGTCGTAGCTCGTGGGAACGTTTCGATGATCTGCTGAAAAAAGCTGACAAACCATTTAAACTCTGGAAGAAGATTCGGCATTCCTTGATGCTACTTAAACTTTGTTGTAAAACTAAGTTTAGAACATGAGCATAGCAATGCGTAAAGATTGCCATTGGGAAATCGTCTGTCACCTTCTTCTGCAACCCGTTGATATGACCACTCATTACACTAGCCCCGTCATATGTTTGTCCCACTAATTTTTGTTGTAACTCAAATTCTTTGACAACCTGTTGAACATGTTTAAATAAACCATCTGCAGTTCGATCCGCGCTAACATCAGCAAATCCAATGAAACGCTCGCAAACATTTCCGGCAATAATATAGCGCAAAACTGCTATAAGTTGAGATCTAGTCATTACGTCAGATGTTTCATCTAATATAATTGCAACAAAAGAGCAAGATAATATTTCCTTTTTAATATAGTTGAATACAACTGCAGATAAGGCTTTGACAATATCATTTTGCACATTCGGTGAGGTTCCTTTGAACAGGGAAGAGCTATCCATGTGTTGATCAAGGAGAGGATCGTACTCTCTTAGCGTATTAAGCAGCTGCACGTAATTGCCTCTGTTTAGAGACGATGCTGATTCATCGTGTCCCCTCAAAGGAAGCTTTTGCTCAGCCAAGTAAACGACAGTATCGATAAGCCTTTTCAAAATTTCTCTGTTTTTTTTAACTTGTTCATTATGTCTGGTTACGTTTACCTGCTGTTGAGTATTTAACAAGGTATCAATTCTTTGCTTGCCAAACATTCGATATTTTAAAAAGGCTTGAACATAAGCACTGCATTTTTCATGTTTTTTTGTGGCTGAGCTAAAATGATTTAAGTCCGCGAACCCAATTTTTGTCCATACGCTACTTTCTGTTGAAAAAAGCAAGCAAGGCCAGCAAAACAGCTTGGACCTAACACTGCATCCCGATAGCCTATTGATGTTTTGGTAAGAAGGACGTGTTTTTTTTTACGCTTTGTGAAGGCAAAATGACTAGTCGCAAACAAAATCAACGCTCTAGCAACAGATCTGCTAGCAATGGTACCGGTAGATCGAAAGAAGATTGCAACTTTAATGAAACAGACAGATCTATTCTGTATGAAATTAACAATTCCATAAAAGAAATGAAAAATGAAATACTTGCTCTCAAGCTTGAGTTAAACGAGACCAAATTGGAGCTTTCCCACGTAAAATGCGAAAATGAAAAACTGAAGCAAGCCATCAATTTAAACATATTTAAGATTGATGAACTCGAGCAATACGGTCGCCGTGAAAATTTAAGAATTCATGGTGTCCCAGAAAGTAACAGCAAAGCAGATGGTGGCGAGTGGGTTCTATTCAAAATTGCAGAAGAACTAGACATTGATCTTAACGAGAGGGACATTTAACGAGTTCATCGCCTGGGAAAGAAACCTAACCTTACTTCAAATGTGAACTCGCAACAGAAGGTGAAGTCCAGACCAATTATAGCTCGATTTATAAGTTACAAAAAACGAAACGAATTTTTTGCCAATTCAAAACTGAAAAAAAGTGAATTATTTACTGGTGCATATATCACCGAAGATCTCACTCCTCTGAGGAATAAGTTATTGAATTACGTGAAAACAAAATGTGATGACCAGTTCGTGATGTGCCACACTATCAATGGAAAAATTCGCATGAAACACTCTGCCGCTAAAGCAGGTAAGCCGCTGGGAGATAGCGGCAGAGATGAAGGGAGTGGAAATTGGCCAGCCATATCATCACCTGATGATTTGTTTCGTTATAACATTGACCTTGATTTTGACGCTCTAGGTTATCAGCCACTACTGTTCAACAATAGCAATTTGAATGACAGTACCGTTAGTGATAGTTCAAGTGTGTAACCCTACTAAGCTTTATGTTCGATATTGATGATTGTACTTCGTGACTATGGCTTCGAACGCACTACTTTGTAATGTTTGTAATCATGATGCTATTATTACGTCACCAGATGTAATCGTCACTTGCAAGGTTTGTCTGAAGCGCGTGCATTTGAATTGTTGCAAGCAACTTTTGAACGCTTGCTCGGATGTGCAAGCTTCAAGCAACGATGTTTATGAATGTTTATTGTGCAACAGTATCGAAGGCAATTCGACACCTTCAAATTTATCGCGTCAAGACGGCAACTCTTTAAATGTTAAATTAATGTCTGATGAACTTAATCGCCACGAAATATTTTTTTAGTAACTGCAATTATTATGATACTGAAACGTTAAATAATTACTGCGTAAATTCAAAAACTAATGGCCTCTTGCTGATGCATTTCAATGTCAGAAGCCTTCAAAAAAACTTAGACCCGCTTATGCAATATTTGTCGCAGTTAAAACGCCAACCAGATGTTATTGCCATTACCGAAACTAAACTAAGAGAAAACCGTATCTATAGCAATATTGATATTGAAGGCTTCACCTTCATTCATAAAGACAGCGCATCGCTCGCTGGCGGTGTGGGTTTATACGTGAAAAACAGCGTTAAATTTAACGAATGCAGTAACTTGAATATAAACACAGATGAAGTTGAAAACTTATGGATCGAAATTACGACCGCTGGTAAACCATTAATTATCGGTGTAGTCTACAGACATCCTGTTTATAAGACGTGTGCAATAAAACACTTCAGTAATGAATTAAGTTCCATCTTCCATACTTTGAATCTTAACGAACGGGAGTTTTATTTGGTTGGCGATATGAATGTAACTTTGTGTCAGGACAATAAAAGCTATGAAACAAGCCGCTACATAGACAATCTGATTGGTTGCTCTGTTAAATGCATTATTAACAAACCAACCAGAATTACCCCTACCTCAAAACATTGTTGGATCATATTTATACCAACAATACCCTCTCTAATTGTACGTTGTCCGGCAGTATTTCTTTATGCGACTTCTCGGATCATTACGGGACGTTTGTTTTAATTCCTGTTAACAAACCGAAATTAATGAATGATAATGAAATATACATAAGAGACTTAAGTCATTTCCAATTGGAAAGCTTTCTTGTGGACTTGTCATCTCAAATGAACTTGCTTAATATATCTGATTCGGAAAATATAAATGATCTGTTTGATATATTTATTGACAAGTTTGCAAAAACAGTTAACAATCACGCTCCGTTGAGAAAGGCAACCATAAAAGGATCCAGGTTAAAATCAAAACCCTGGCTTTTTCCAGGCCTACTTAAATGCATCAAGCGAAAAAATATAATGTTTAAGCTACTCCACAAAAATCCTGACCAAGTACTTCGGGAAATGCATAGAAAATATTGTAATACGTTAAATCGCGCGATTGGTCGTGCCAAACAGAATTATTATAATAAATTATTCATTGATAATAAAAGTAGACCGTATAAGCTTTGGAATGCCATCCGAGAGTTAACACATATAAAACCTTGTAAATCTACAATTCCTAATAACTTAAATACAGAGAACGGAGTTATTCATAATCATGAAAGAATGGCTGAATTGTTCAATGACTTCTTTATTAATGTGGGAAAAAATCTAGCCGATGCTATAAAACCAATCGAATCACAACAGAGTCAAAGTATTTCGTCAGCTCCATCATCGCTAAAATCGTTTTACATTAGTCCTACAACTGAAGATGAAGTTGCTGCTTGGATTAGTTCGTTATCTAACAAAAAAGCTAAAAGAGTGGGAGATATTGATACCTTCTACGTAAAAATTAGTAAACACATTATCTCTCCGCTACTCTTCAAACTCTTCAACCTCGCAATAACTCAGGGTATATATCCGAATGCGTAAAAGCTTGCAGAAGTAATATCAATCTACAAAAAAGGAGACGTAAATAATATTAACAATTATCGGCCTATTTCAATCCTCTTCCAATTTAATAAAATATTTGAAAAATTAATCAGCTGTAGACTGACGCAATTATTATTATTGGCATATTTATCCTCCTATCACGAGAAAGCGACGAAGCGCTGTACGAGCTCGCTTAGGAGTTGCCGGCCATCTGTCTACCACACTAAGATGAGGGAATCCCGCTAAGTGCCTTTCCCAACGGCACGACAAGTAAACTTGCCGGCTTTCTCCACACTGTCCCGTAAATGCTGAACGTCAAGCAGGGAAGCTGTGAATATCAATTTTAAAGTCATTGGTTTGACCCGACTCGGAATCGAACCCCAAGTCTACCGATCCAGAAGCAGACGCTCCATACCACTCGGACATCTAATCGGTACTGATATCTGATCGGTATTGGTCACTCGGACATTTGATCGGTATTGGCACTCGGACATCTAATTCTTTGAAAAATTTAATTTGCTCAGTGATCATCAATTTGGCTTTAGAAAAAAATACTCTACAGCTTATGCCATAAACAATATATATGATAAGATAATCAAAAATATTGATAAAGACCAGTTCAGTTGCTGTCTTTTTTTTGACTTGTCGAAAGCCTTTGATACTGTTGTTCACAACATTTTACTATTTAAAATGAACAAATACTTTGGGATTCGTGGAATTGCATTGGATCTTTTCGCAAGTTATTTAAATAACAGACGACAATACACTAAAATTTATGACGCTAAATCAGAAGAGAAAACAATAACTTGTGGTGTTCCTCAGGGATCATGCATAGGCCCTACTTTGTTCCTAATGTATATCAATGATCTTCCTTTAGCCTCCGATTTTGGCGTCACAATATTTGCCGACGACACTTTTTTATTGCTAGCTGATAGCAATCTAAACAACTTGGAAAATCGAGTAAATCATCAACTGCACAAAATTGATTATTGGCTTCGCAAAAACAAACTATCGCTAAATTATGTAAAAACAAACTACATGATCATCAATAAGCAACCAAGAACCAAAGTAGATTGTGAATTTAACCTGCATATAAATGACTATACTATTTCTAGAGTGAATATAGTTACATATCTGGGCGTATTACTTGATGACGACCTCACTTGGTCTTCGCACATCAGTCATTTGTCCTCGCAACTGGCGCGTTACTCTGGATTATTTTATAAACTACGACCATTTGCTTCTACGGAAACCCTGAGTATGCTCTACTATAGTTTAGTTTAATCACGAATACATTATGGAATTGGCGCCTGGGGTACAGCCTCTGAAGTCAAACTGAAACAACTTCGAGTTAGACTCAACACAATCTTGAGAATTATTGGTAAAAAAGATTACAACACCCCCATAACCGAGTTATATCAGCATCTAAATTTCTTAGTTCTAGATATCTACAAATTAGAATTAGCCAAAATTATGTATCTATTACATCACAATGATCTTCCACCAGTTCTGAACAATTCTTTTACAAAATTGAAATCCATACACTCTCACGATACTAGACAACTTGATAAAAACGTTTATTTTCTGCCTCGTGTTAACAAATCTTTCGCTAAAAATCTTCTAGCATTTATTTAGAGGCACGAAAATTTGGAGCACCATAGATCCCACAATTAAGAGCATGCTCTGGGTTTCCTTCAAAAAGAAATTGAAATTACTAGATAACTAAAATGCAGTGGTTCTTAAACTGGGTTCGACCGAACCCCAGGGGTTCGGTGAGGCTGCAGCAGGGGTTCGGCTAAGATCAGAATAAGTTTTTGCAAAAAGGCATACAGTTGTAGTAAATGACTATCTCTGCGTGGAATGATGCATCCCCCCACCATACTCTTTCAACGCTGTTTTTGATGAATACAATTTTTCCATAATTTCAAACCTATTTGATAACAATCATCTTTACGCCTTAAGCACGCATAAATCGAAAATGTGCGAACAAAATGTATCATATTTGGTGAAGGACTTGGAGTTAGAGGCAAAAAAATTAAACAGAATCGGCCATAAAAATTGTTCAAAAAGCTCTACATGTAAAATGGCCATTACAGTGTCTAAATTTTTGAAAACTTTCCGGGGAAGCATACCCCTGGACCCCCCTAGAGCCATATATTTGTTCCTCAATTTGCTTCAAATTAACTTTCCGGAAAAAAATACGCTTAAAAAATGTAAAAATTTTATGCCACCCTCCACCGCCTTAAGAATATTCTGAATACGCCCCTGACGTGAAACATTTTCAAAGAGCTTATGCTTTTTTCCGGTTTAGACGTCTAACGTCTTTGCACTCATTTAACATTCAGCCTAATTCAAAACTGCATCCCCCTCTAAAATTTTCTGGATCCGCTCCTGGTTATAATTAAGGGTTCGATGTATGCTTGCATGACACCTGTTGGGTTCGATACTTCCGACAAGTTTGAGAACCACTGCTATAATGGTTAACTGTTTTCTGACTTGATCTGATAACCACACACCGACCTAGCAACCCAAATGTCTTTCGCTTTGCCTTTTCCCCCTGAACTCTTTTTGGTTTTTGTAGTTTTTTGTCTTTTTCGTTATCGTTTGTTGTTATTGCGTATTTCATATTATCATTTAATTGAAAGCCTCTATGCCCTACATCGTATCATGTAAATCTTCATCTTTTTGGTGCTGCGCATGTTAGGAAGCATCTGACTGGAAAACCTAACGGTTGCTCGATGCTTCCTAGCCTTCGCACAATGTTTCAAATTTTTTTTTTCCTTATTGAATGTTGTGCTCTATTTTCGTTGTCACCTGTGCAGGCAAAAATAAAGAATACTACTACTACTACTACTAAGATGATGGATTAAAATGTCGAGTAAACTCCTTTTTCTTGCTTTTATATTTACTGCTTAACAAACTTAATTTCGATGTTGGCTTATTAGCTTTTACTATTTCCAATTTTTCGTCGTAACTTCTGCTAGAAAATGGCTTTTTAATTATACTGTCAACACTAATTAATTCCATTCCTCTTAATAAATTTGAACTGCAACTTCACACTGCATGCGTTAATCGCTCAACTTTTTAAAATGACAAAAAATTGCTCACAACCTCATTGATAAACCGTGGTTCAACTCGTCTAGTTAGACACGCATTGTGACGTCGCACCTTGGTTCAACGGTAAAATTGAACGCTTTTGCCATTTGAATCGCATGCAAAAAGAAAAAGTCACTCTCCGCTATATAATACGATTTAGAATACAATGGGAATGGTCTGGCTTGCTTGTGTTCAACGTTATCTGTTGAACCTATCATGAGAGAGAATGCTGCGTCATTCGTGCGCGTTGAAAAAAAAAGCAACTAATCGTTGTTTAATTTTGGCAAGGAGGTCGATTTTTTGTACCACTAAGTTGCAAGATACAGAGGCGTAGCGTAGGGGGGGCAGTGGGGTACATATGTCCCCGGGCGCCAAGGTACAGGGGCGCCAAAATGGGGCATGCAAAAATTTCACAACAAGGGTAAAAAGCCGGTCACAAGCAAGATTGCACCGGCGGCAGACATCGTCTGATGGTAGTTGACTAGTACGCACCGTAGGGGAAGGTGGGGTA